>BGPR01002647.1:9024-86219 GCA_013235015.1 Araneus ventricosus
AAATAATTTATTTCACATGTTTTCGCATTCCTGAAGGATCACGTGACCATAGATTGAAAAATAAAAATCTTCATCGCGAATCGCGGAGTCAATGGGCTTTCTTTGTTAACTATTTTTAATCTGTAGTCAAAAATAATTAATTTAACGTGATTTCTCCTAGCCTATGTCCGTTCTCGGGTTTCAAGCTACAACTCTGCCAATTTTCATCCATATCGGTTTTGTGGTTTGGTCGTGAAAGCTTAACAAACAGACAGACAGACAGACAGACAGACAGAAAGACAGACAGACAGACAGACACACTTTCGCATTTATTATATTATTAAGGATTAAGGATGCTAGCTGAAAGCCTTTATTTATTTTTTATGGGGGAACAATTTAATCCGTTTATTTAATTTCACTTGTTTCATATTTATTAATATAGAAATTTGGAATCGATTTTTAACTCTCTTCCTGATATGCTAGAGTTTTGAAATTTTGTACACTTGTGTGTTCTCGATGACAATACACTATTTAATGTTTTCAGAGCTTACTTATCAGTTAATCGATTAATTGAATTGAATTTTGATTCCACACGAGTGGTACCACCTGATAACGAATTTAAGAAAAAATTTTCAAGATTTCGTAATATTTATTAGAATGAAACATAAATTAAAAGACTAATGTTGAAAATAATTGAAATAAAAAAAATGCATGCTTTTTGGTACACTAATAAAAGTATGGATTTAAAACTCTTTTTATTAAATTCTTAAACACCAATAATTTTTAAATCTTTAGTTTTCAAAATGTGTTTATAATCTGTCGTTTTCCATCTTCCCCGCGTGCATCCTATTAATAACAATTGATTGTTGAGATTTTTGTATTCCTGAAATGCATTTTTTTCCCCTTCGGAGAATGCGAATGCATTAAGTTTTCATTCGCTGATGAGTTTCCTGGATTGAATTAAAAATTCAGTTGGTATTTGATAATAAATAGTATTGTCAGAACAATTCAAGCTTTGAAGTGACTGTTTAAAAACCTTCAATTTTTATTTCAAGGAAGAGTGGACTTTAAAATTAGCGGAAAGAAATGAAATATTCATTTGAACATTTTATTTGGAAAATTTATACTTATATGCGAATCAAATAGCTTTAAAATCTATGTTAAATAAAATGAATAGTCAATGGGTTTGAAAGAGTGTATTTTAAAATACTTTCTCTAAACGATATTTTTTTTCAGTTTTATGTCTTTGAGATACTCCAAGCGCTTAAATTTTTCAGGAAATGGTATAGAATTTATAATGAAGATATCTGTTATACACTAAAATAAGTCACCGTGTCCATTTTAAGATCCGACATTGTTTAGATAGTTAAAAATCAATTTTAATTTAGAAAAACATAAAAAATGTACTGAAATTCGTACGCATGTAAAAAAATCTGAAAAATTTTAACTGAAATAACAAAATAATACTCAGATTTGTTCAAAATATATCCTATCGGAGTATTAATGAAAAATTAAAAAATTAGAACTCATGGGGTATTATAATTTTTGATAAGATTATAATTTGGGGGAAAAAAAAGTTGCGACTTAGTTTAAAAGATTTTTTAAAATGTTTGATATATTCATAGTCTAATGTATATGTATACAAAATTTCGTAATGCTTAGTCAATGCAGGCTGAATAGAATGCACCGACCCTGTAATAGTTCATCGTGGCTAAATACTGGGTGGTTAATCTAATGGCGGTTAAAATTGGCCACTGTTCAAGGGCTATTATAAATAATATTCAGTCTGAATAATAGTGAATGGTTTCGTAACTTGTGGGCCCTTTCATTACATGTTTGCATCGAGGCCGCTGATGATCATTGAGTTTGAAATAACAGTGATTTTTTCCCCTCGCCAATAACTCTCAGATTTTCCATTGAATAGCCGTTATTATAAGCATACTGTAGCTTGCTTTTGTTGTCGCTTTTGAAATTTAGTTCCTTAAATGGGAAGTCGCATGATTGTCATCGTAAAGATGATTTAACATTCTTCATATCAAATAAATTTGCTAATATTTTTAATCCGAAGTGTTAGCAATCCACTGAAAGGTTTACAAAGAATTCACAAACTGGTAAATAAGGAAAAAAAAATATTAGAATAAGTTGCTATGAAAACAACGCTTTAAATCGTTTAGTTTTTACGGAATAATCTGGTTTTTCGTAACTCGAGGAAAACATTTTTGCATAGCCTTTGTTAGAATTTGATATTGTATCGTTTTCAAAATTTATTTCTATTTGTTGCTATTTCAAATGGACCTAAACGTATTCACCTATACAACGCATAAAGGATTGAATTGAAAAGTTGACCTCGCAAGAAGTTAAACTGGTGTTAATGGAATGATGTGTATTGCATCATTTCTCCAATTCTTCTGTATATTTTTTTTCTTTAATTGCGCATGTTTGTTCTGTCCTTTCTTCATAATGTTGCGTGTAATTCATTAAATAAGTTGGATTCATCTTAGACGAAAATCTGTTTGAAGTAATCATAAAGAATACTCCACCAATTCACTAGAACATTCGTTAAAGCTGTATGACTGGACTGCTGCAGAAAATAATGAGGATACTGTGAACCACTCATAATAGATCCCATTATCAGTGATGGGACGGTTAAAACAGTCAACCATTGTTTAGCAACGGATTCGGAAACCCTCCACGCTTTTGCGCATGCGCGGGGCGGAGTTATTTTCATCAAAATAGGGGAGAAGTGAAGAATGGAAGGCTGATGTTTACATTTTACTGAGCGTGATCTAACAAAGAATTCCGGAAATGCGCTCATATGACTCATTGCCTGACACCCATTTCCGGTGTAAAATCGTCCAACGTGCTAGTCTCGGAATCCGTTGCTGAACTATAAACGATTATTGCATCTCTAGGGAAACTTTTTGTAGTGGTCTCCCTCCCAGGGAAGAAATTAAAAAAAGCATCTCAAAACACGATCCAGCCTCAATTTTCTTTGGGAACAGTAACATAACTATGCGTATTTAAAGGTCTTCAATACCACTAAAAACGAGACATCAGTCTCCTTTAGAGATATTTTATATTGACTAATTTTTTTTTCTAATCGATTTAATTTGCCAGGTGATAAATGAATATTTTTAAAGATGGAAATGAAAGTTTTCACTTTCTCAAATCTGCTAATAATAATTTAAATTGTCATTGAGGAAAACAAAACTTTTGACGCGGTGACTTTTGTCGAGTGTCCGTGAATGAATAATTAACTATTTAAGAATTTTAATGCAGCAATATTTTCTGTACAGTCTAATTATATGACTGTTTTGGGAATGTGTTGTCGTATTGATTCAATGAAGAGTCCATAGAGCACTTGAGATGCTAATGAATTACTCTTCATTTTTTGTATCGAATTATAACGTCTACGAATACCTAATTTCAGAAGTATAAAAGTGCCATAATTCGATACACGAGTAAACTCGGGCTAAGCAGTTAAGATTTCGGCACAAACCAATGCTGCTAAACCGGAAGTCACGTGGCTGCTAAAATGTGGACAAATTCCGTTATGCATTTTATTAGTGTATTAGTGAAATACAGCGTAGCTTTATACTATTAAATTATTATTGCTTGTTTAAAAGCATTAGAAAGTCTTCAAATCATCAGGTCGACCAATATCATTTAGGTTTTTCTAATCATATTAAACTACAGATGCTTTCGGTATAGCATGTAGCGAAAACCTTAGCAGCAACTTTCACTCTTCTAATATTAGTAACAAAGTTAATTCTATTCCTGATAGTCTGCTACGTTAATTCTGGATAGTTGTTACACACAGCTTTTCTAGTGGATTTGCATAATATAACTTTATATTTATGAGCTATACTTATTATTTTTTTTACTATTTATAAAACTATTATTGGACAATAAAGCGAGTGAATTTTTTTCTTATCTGCCCCATATAGGATGGCACTCCTTTAATTTGCAAAAGCTAATATAAATCACTTTCGATAATATTTTAGGCTTACATTTTATTTTCTATTGATGAGTGACTTAAATAGATCATACGTCGAATAAATGTTTTTGAATTTTTTTTTTTATCACTGTGAAATACGTATAACTTGCAGCTATCTGTTTCTAACTTCGAAAAATTTATTCTTAAATAATTGTTTTTAAATGTATTTTTTCCTACTTTTATATATCTGGATTGTGAAGAGGAAAATATGCATAGTTTTTCTGTTGTGGATAGTTTCCCGTTTAATATCGTCAGTAATACATGTAATGGCGGTTTAGAATGTGGCTTCAGTGTCATGATGTCATGCTTCTACATCTGGGTCTTTTCACTGGGGGGCACCACGAGTGCGTGGTTAAGTAAGCGGAATCTCGCTTCCTTGGTGAGTACAATAATGGTTCGGGTGCCTCTGCCGGTGATAGCGCGTGCCTCCTACTGGAGGGGTCGGGCCGTGGCTGTTGATCGCCATTAGGACTCCGGCCTCAGCGCTCGAGCTGCCGCAGCGACTGTCATTCAGATGTACCGGACGGCTTTACGCTAGGCCGGGGTGATTTAGATATGAATTATATCTGGGTCTGGATTTCATGAATATCTGCCATGCATTCCGGCTTGGTGCTTCTTAGCCTTTAGAATTTCGAAAAGCAAATGTACTACATAGCATTTCACTGTGGTGGATGGCTTCCCATTTAATAACATTAATTCATGTAATACCAATATAGAATGTATCAATGCGACGTCATTTTCCCGATGTCATGTCTCGACTTCTGAGGCTGAAGCTTCTGGGGCCCAGTCTTGATTCCATAAAGATCTGCCATGCATGTCGACTTAGTGCTACTTAGCCCTTTGAATTCCGATGATCAATTAAATACATAATTATTCACATGGAAAGTTTCATTGCAGTGTTCCATTTTGTGCAAATATTAACTAACGATTAAATTAATCTCCTGAATTTGCGACTTTTTGGAACTGTGCAATTTTTCACACTCGCGATCTATCAAGAAATTTAAAATGATGCTCCTCTATGAATATACAATCAGGGCCGGAGTAAGCCCTCTAGAGGGACCCTTGGGCAATGCAAGTCTCCGCCCCCCCCCCCATTTCCAATGCCGGATATTTTGTATTCATTTTAAATTATTCTCAATATAAGCAGTTTTAAGTAACACATTTTGACAAACTGAAATATCGAAACGTTTAATTCTGGGTCACTTTCATGAGAGTTGGTTTCAGCATATAACGTGTATATATAAATCAAACTTAAAAATAATTTTGAGCAAAATTGTAAATATCTGATGTACTTATATCTAAAATAACAAAAATTTTAACACAATCTAATATTATATGATTTTTTTAAATTACGTAGCAATATATTTCTAAGAATTATAAAACAGCATAATACAAAATTTGCAAAGCGTAATTAATTAGGGATGTTATTCCAAAATATCAAAACTGTTCCAAAATTTAAAAGATTCTTAATTTTAATTTGAGCAGGTTCGAGTGCACGGCCCTTGTTAATTAAATGAAAGCACAAAAACAAATTACTCTGAAAATACCGCAAAAAAAATCTCGGGCCTCCTAAAATTGCGAGGTCTATAGGCAATTGCCTAATTTGTTTATTTGATAATCCGAGCCTGTGTACAGGTGGACTCGGAATTATGCTCAATGCATTTGTTGGGCAGGTAAATGATTTAAATGTGTTCTTGATCTAATTAACACTTTAGTACTGATGTTGGTTGCAATCATGCGCCATTCTTGTTATATGACTGGTGATTAAAACGACGAAAGTTACGTCCCTTGTAGCCAACATTATTGTTTCAAACCGGACATTTAATTTAACAGAATAATATAACTCATTAAAATAAGTGGTTGCAGGAAAAAATAGTTCAGTCAGTGTTAATGAATGAAACAATATTGTGGGGAGACTTGGTGTAATTTTCCGGTTTAAATTCGTCGGGAGGAAGAATGAAACAAAAACAGCTATAGAATAGATAAGAAATTGGAACTACGTTGTTTGTTTCTAATGTATGCTTCCTACACTTTTTTTTTCATTGCACATGTTAAAAATTAAAGATATGTCTTTTAAACACGTAAATTTACTACGATTATCTCTGGTTTCTTATGATTGACGTGTAAAACCATTTGTTTTGGCCGGATGTGCAGCGAATTATTGTATCTTTAAACTTATAAACTAAAATTTATAATCATTAGAATTCGAAACAAAAATTACGTGGAATCCATAAACATCTGAAACTTTCTATGGATTCTTAGTTGAATCAAAACGGCAACACGATCAAAAACGTAAGGTATCATCTAATTAGATGGCTGAGAAACAGTTAAGTGGTTAATGCCAATCATAAGAATCTGGTGGTACTATTAAACGGTTTTGACCTTTTTTATACTTCCTGAGCAGAAAAGGTGAAATAGTTGACGAATAATTGAATAGTTTCTTTTAGAAAAGGCACAAGTCGCATCAATTTAAAGTGCAACTTGAGCCCTTTCTAAAATAAACGATTCAATTTAAGAATTTTATAAAGCGAGTGAAGTCTATTAAAGGTAGTAATTTTTGGAATTCTTTTGTACGAAAGTGTATCCTAAATGAAATATACTTGCGCGGACCCTTTTCCAGTTCCTTCTTGTGAGATTGCGTCTTTGGCATGAATCTTGGCCTTTTCGCACCTCTGAGACCCCAGGTGAAGCTGCTGATGAAAATGAAAAACCAGGGAATCCTCAAATCAATTTTGTCTCCCTCTCCTTCCCACGGGGATTCACCCGAGCCGTCTAATGACGGGCAATTTCGCCAAATAGCAGAGACCTTCAGAGGTCATCCCAACTTCTGGTGACGTAGGCAGGGGTCGCCAACCCTTTGCCCCAACCACTTCAATGAGGCCACCGAGAGGGAGTGGTCAGGCCACTCGTGATTCACCTCTCAACCATCAGTGGACATCACCCATCACTGACGGACTCCAGCCAAAGTTTATCAACGGGAATCTTCTGAAGTTGGAAAATAAATTGAATCAATGCTATATCTGAAAATTTTTATCAACTGCTATCTTTGAAGTTGGAAACGTAATTAAATTAGCAATATTCCTAAATACTTATCGCCGCGTTACCTATCTGAAAAAAAAAACACCTTTTATTTGTTTTCTCTTTTAGAAAAAACTGTAGTTGTAACATTATCAGGGTTTTTTTATATTAATTTTTGAAATGTGTCCCGCAATTCTCGCACACCCTGTATTTTGTAATACATTCGCTCATAAACATGATAAATCCACCCGAATTTCCAATCGACTCGTTCCGAAGTCTGCCCCATTTGCGTCTAAACACACACACATAAGAAAAAATCAATTTTGGACGCCAGCGCTTCTTCTTTTTCTCCGGTTTCAAGAGGAAGTAACCAGTCACGAATCAAATAATCCCCGCAAAGTAAATGAAAGCCCATTAGGGCGATTTCGTTTTCTCCAGAAGACGTGGGAAACTCTCCACCTCGAGCGAGGGGCCAGACCACTCCACCCCCAACACGGAAGCCTACGAGAGGACCCAACCTTTGCAGCGAGGTCAATTAAAAGACCAGCCCTCGTGGCCAATGGCGAGCCAGCCAAAACGTGACCCAGGGAGGAGGGGTCGACGTGAATCGGACATCCCCGTGCATCAACTGGAAAGGACGGACGGACATCGGTGGAACATCGATCCTTTCGGTAATCATACGTTTAAAGCACGATTCATGGACTTGAAGGAGGGTGGCAACTACAAACAAAGAAATGGGATTGAAAAAAGGAGTTACGTAAATGGTTTTCCTTTTACGACGTCAATATGATTGGATGGACGCGGAGAAATTTGGTTTCGCATAAAGTGTGTTTTTGTAAAAAGGAAAGAAAAATACAGTTGAAAATATATTTTAGTAAGCCTTGTGGTATGTTCTATATTTTGTTCACGACCTAGTTCGGTTGTTGTTTACATGGTTGACTAGGACACCAGTAACGTAGCGACACGGGAGCGGGGGTTTGGTATAGTTTAATTATATTTATGTCCCTTCTTAAAGCAACATGACGGTTGCTTTGGGACGGACTTCGTCATTTTGAACCATGGTCAGATGACGAGGACGACCGCTGAGCTGGCATCCCCTCCTCCAAACTTCCGCAACACACCGTCGGATGCCGTTTGCCCCTTGACGTCAGATTTAAGGTGCACCAGGCCCACATACACGGCGGATCTTCAATGGACTCGGGTTTCGAACTTGGAACCATCCGGTCCTGAAGCCGGAGAACGGGTTATAGATGCATCGGTCGCTAGTCTTAGAAGACGCCATGAAGACAAAACGTTAGTACGTTTGTGTCACTTTTTAAAGTCAAATATGACGAGGGGGCAAAAAAATATCATGCTAAGAGCGACGTTCATACTTGCTAAGTCACTGGTGATGAATGGAAGCGAAAAATCATTTTATGCCCCGGGCGTTTCTCACTCACGCTACGCCTTTGAAGGTAACTCCTTCTCCAGATATAATAGGCCAAATTTTTATAGTTTGCAAGTCCTTTATTTACATAATTTATGTTTAAAAAGAAATATAGAACAAGTAGATCATATTTTATATAATTTTAGTGAAGTTTTTAAAAATCGGGGAAAACGAATTATGATATCTTCGACTGATAATATTTTTTAAAACTAAAAGTGAATTGAATATTTAATAATGGGTAAATTCACTCATGTAATTGAATTAATTCGCTCAGAGATTATGTTACGACTTTTACTGTGTTTATTTCTTTGTTCGTGTCGTGCGAGGTGCATTGTTTTACTTAATTTTTATATTTAAAGTCTATATACATACCTCTTTTTTTTGTGTGTAATTTTTGGAATCTGCTTATGCGTTGTGCTAAGCTACCCGTCGTTTTCGTAGTTAATTAAACGTGAAAAGAAAAAAATTGCAACTATTTATAGCTGTTACTGTTTTGAACTTTTAACCCTTTGCACTCGGATTGTCGCCTTTTAGGCATCGTTCTAGATTGTGCATCAGTGACGTTTCTTGACTTCGATAGTTAAAAAAATACCTCCTTAGTTGTAACAAATCGCAGATTAATTTTTCGAAAAATAATCAATTACACAATAAAATGAGCCCTGTAATTCAGTGAATAATTATGCATCTAATTACTTTTCCGAGTATAAAGGATTAATATATGTATATATTGTATTTACGTACTTTATGCATTTTTAGGGTTCTTTTTAATTTTTTGACTTTGTGTATAACTAATACTTTTTTTGTTCTTTTTCGTATTTGAGGTGCTATTTCTGGTGTGCTTTTTACGATAGATTAATTGTGTCATTCTTTTTGTCCCATTTAATGTGTACGAATGTAAAAAACGACATCTTCTTTTCCTTACATAGACTTACATGATCAGGGCCAACTCGAGGACTTACTAAGCCGACAATATTTAATTTCATGAGCTTAGATAAGTAAAGTGAAATATATTTAATTTCAATGATTTAAAATTAGTTGAAATTTGTATTAAGAGCTTCATAGCATTGAATATTTATTCGAAAAGTCTTCTAATAAAATAGAAAGATTGTACCGATTTCCGTTTTTCAATCATTTTGATTATTACATCATAAATATTATTATTTTCATTGAGAAAAAGTTGAAACACGATTGTTTTCAGTCCCGCAACTTCGATATTTTCGGGATTCCTAGGGGACCACTCTGGCCTCGTGACACCCTCGTCTCGGGACCGAAGGATCTCGGGCTGTGGCAATAAATCTTGCCAATCAATCATCCGAAACAAATTGGATTATGAAAGACTGTATGAAACTTTAAAATTTGGTCAGGTTTTCATTTTCCTGGAGGAATGTCTTGTTAACCGCATCATTGCATTAGAAAACCCGCTTTCCAGTGGCAAGAGTTTGGACTGGCCACCGTGTTCGCGGATGCTAATCCTTCCAAATTAAACCATCTGTTGTAAAAGTCAAATTCGAATTAATAAATGAGTATTTTAATTAAAAGAACAAATCTTAATTAGACCTGGAGGTGCAATGGATACTTCGTATACACGCGTTACTCCCTAAGATAAACCCCGTTACCGGATGTTAATCCTAGCGATTTTTTTCTGTGGTCGACTTGAAGTATGCTGTGTATCGAGGAATACCACGACGTTTGCCTTCGGCAAGAGTTTGGATTGGTCACCGTATTCACGAATGCTAATCCTAGTGATTTCTTCCTTATGTGCCACTTGAAGGATGCGATGTATTGATGAAACACCACGACACCGGTGGAACTGAAGCAAATCATCAATCATGAAATGTGCACCCATACCATTAGCGAAATTAGCAGTGACGACCTGCGACGTTCATAAAGTTGGAATTGATTGATCGTTAAGTATGTAATATTTAGTCGCGGCGACCTATTAGACTATCTTGTTTGTCAAGGAGAACTCTGAGTACCTCAGAGAACAGAATCACTTGTAGGAAATCGGTTGACTGAGTATGCATTGTTACTTTACATTTTAGTCAAGCTGGCTTAGCGAAGGTTATCTTGTCTTTTCCCATTCATTACAAATGTGCGGCAATATTCCTTTTGGCTTCTTAACTGTTTTCGAGGTGAGTTGGTCCTCTTGGTGCTCGAAATTACTATATGTGACAAAAACAGATGCCCTTCCCCCGGCCTGAGTGTCTAAGCTTGTGGGGCCTAGACGAACTGCGTGCGTTGAGCTAACAGAATAGGGGAAAACGACATGTTTAATGATAGCTAAATTAGGGTGAGGAATATAGGCTTTTCCGACTTCTGAACAATCTGCACCGTCTGAAATTTTAGATATCCGTTAAGCTTTTTTTTTTTAATCTCGAAATGTTTGTAACTGAAACTAAGACGCATTTTAGTTAACTACAATTTACCATGAATCGACATTCATTTGCTTAGTAAATACAGTTTTCAATTAATGTTTAATGATTGGCTGAAATTTCTTCCTGAACTATGACACTTCTAATGTTAAACCTCATGTAGACACAATTGTGTATCAATTACTTTTATCTTCCTTTTTGATGAAATAAATGTTGCAGTCAAAGAACTTTGTTGAATATTAACATTTGTTTGCTCAAAACATCGACATTATTTGGTTAACCTGCATGAGTGTTCTGCCCTCGACCTTCTCGTATACGTCCATAATGTGGCGCGTTTTGTGCTATAACTTCGTTATATAAAGAAGAGAATTGACTATACGTTTTGAAACTCTTCCTCTTAATCTACTGGATCCCAAATTTGATGCAGATCTACAATTCTAATAATAAAACCATTTGCCAAATTTCACTTATCTAGCTTATTGCGTTTCTGAGTTATCGAATTGCGTTTTTGAGTTATTCACATGCACACTCAGACAGATTGTTTACAAAATTAATAGAGATCTACAATTTTGGTGTAAAAAAAAAAGAATTTCGTTTGTCTAGATCGTTCCATTTCTAAGTTATTGTGTGCAGAGACAGACAGGCATAATTCTAAAAATGTTTTTCAGACTCAAAGAGACGCAGAGATTCATCAAAATCGGAGGTCGAATT
The DNA here is from genome assembly GCA_013235015.1 of Araneus ventricosus. Lineage (NCBI taxonomy): Eukaryota > Metazoa > Arthropoda > Arachnida > Araneae > Araneidae > Araneus > Araneus ventricosus. Next base: position 20,528 of record BGPR01002647.1, read on the forward strand.
TTTTGACGATCTCTTCGTATGCGAGAAAGTAATAAAAAGAGATGAACAATTTTATAGCTTAGTATCATAATAAATGAGTTAACCAAGTTAAAGCGATACTTCGAAATCAAGTGTCAACAGATTGTGAAGAAAAAGGTATTTTTAAATGGTTTGTTATAACGATAACGTAAATAATGAGTTTGAAGTTTAAGATGCTTCTCTGAATTTAAATGTAGTTTTTAAATTCATGGCCTGATAACGTTTTATTCACCGCTGGGTGCATTCTCCACAATCTCTTATTCATAAAAAAATGTGGTATTCCAAATTGTTAATCTTTTCTTTTATAGACTTTTCATCTACGAATGTATACAGAAGCTGTTCGCATATTTTTTACACGATTTTCATGGTATTTGCAGTACTATTTTACATATATTTTTTGTGTTTAAAATGTTCAGTTTGATCACCCATATTCTTAACGGTCTTTCTAACATTGTGATTTCCATGACAATAATTCCAGTTGTACTATCGGGAGAGCTATTTTGTCCCATTCGTCTTGAACAGCTTTCCAAAGTCCACAATTGTTGTATGTCAACACTTGGATAGTGCGCATTTTAAAAGTGCAAAATCCATGGGTGATACATCAGGAGATTTAGCAGGAATATCATTGAAGGGTATAGTTTTGATACCCATTTCTTGTTCTATTTTTTCCAGGAAATTAAGAGTGGATTGTGATGTGTGGATGCTTGCTTTGTCTTGATGCAGTTCTACTCAATGATGGCATTGTGGTTAAAGAGATGGTCTTTTATATTTGAATATTGGGGATAAAATATATTTCTGATAGTATGTGGAATTGCTCCTAACATTTTTCTCCACTCTCTTTAGTTTAATTTTTCTGTTGTATGAAAAGTCAGCAACAATCATAAGTACCTTAGAAAAACTTCTTTTAGATTCTTCAACCCCTTGGTCGGCGTCGCATGTTATGCGACGAAGAGAAAAATTGCATCGTTTAAAGCGAATTCGTCGCTACTTACGCGTCTCGTTATATTATGCTATTATTTTTTTGTATTTCTGAATATTGCTAAGATATGGCGATTCAGAGAGTATTTTGTTTTAATTTAAAATTTGGGTGCATTGCAGGGAAAACTGGAGATCAGTGAACGGGATATCATATGTATGACCACCAGTATATCAAACAAAAACTGCTTACTGACAAAAATATTCTGCACTTTCGCATGCAGCATCGAACATATATTAATTTTCAGCATTAAAAAAAAAATGCTTTTTTCGGGTCGGAAATTCGAAAGAAGAAAAAATCCGACCTAATCCACGTTCCTTGCCAAGCCGGTTTTGCTAGACTTTTCATTCAAGCCATTTGATGTTTCGACTAATTAGATGATAGATTTTTGAAGATTGATATATTATCACACAGTATTTCTATATATCGTCAACCCATAAGTAATTAGCTTGTTTAGCGTAGTTATCACATGGTGTACCATTTATGGAACACGTGGCGCTACGATCAGTTTTAACTTTTCGATTAGTGTGTACCATCGATTGTACACGTGGCCTAAATGGAAAGTTTAGCATATACCATCCATGGTACACGTGGCACGGAACGTGTTAAAAGAAGTTTTATGATTTTTCTCCTCTTTTGATGATACAAAATTGATCTTTTATTCTTACAGTCATTTAAATAGACCCAAGATTCATCCATTTTTACAACATTTTCCCATTTTTCTTCTGATAAATTCTTTTCGTAAAGAATTCTGCAGCGTGTTGTGAGTTCAGCCATATGGCGTGGAGAAAGACGATGATCGTTGTATTTTTTGGCCTTTTAAGATTCAAATCAGTGTTAGTAATTTTGTTTATCGTTGATACTGAGCATTGTATTGATTTTTCAACAAACCTTTGACTTTCTTGGATGACTTCTTGGATTTGACTTGGTGGATTTTCTTTTAACATTAAAGATCTCATTTTTGAAATGCTCGTAGAACTGCGTTTTTTCTTTGGTTACGTATTTGGAATAATTTTTCTACTTGAAGCCAGACAGGCATTTTCCCTTTCTTATTAACAATATTACCTATCGTGACTAAAGATACCGAAAAATCATGGCTTCACAGCGTCTTTGAATAATTGAATAAGAATAATTTTCTTCGGAAAGAGAAAAAACGTAGCCTTCCACCCATCGCTTTTTAAAAACCCCATTTTGCATATAAACAAAAATTTTAGGTAGTAGATGATGACTTATACTTTTAAAAATGTAATTATTGTGAAAATAAATTTTGCCAAGCAGACTAATTTTTCCTATAACCAAACCAAATCGCCTAAAAAAGTGCGCGAACTCCCTCTGTCTATTAGGAAAGCATTCATATTACAAATTGTAAAAAAAAATGTCTTATTTTTAAATTCAGCTTAAAATTATTCCTGTTGTATTATCTTCGATTTTAAGGCTTTTCTTTTTTTGTTTTCCGTATTTTATTGACTCCCCTCTTCAGAATTGTAAAAATTGCATCTCATTTGTTCTGAAAAAAATTCGTTTTCGATCTTTATGAAAGAATTGGTCTAAAGTTATACCAATACGGCGGAGTCAATGTTGACTCTGTCGTTTCAAAAGAAACAGCTAACGCAAATAAACTGATTGCGGTGAAAAAAAAAATGAGTCTTTACAAAATATATAAAATTACTCAATAATAATAACAAAACAGCAAACAGGATGGCTTTCAAACCATGATATACATTTCAAGCCAAAATCGACTTTCTTTATTTTTTGAACTAGCATCTTTCATATTCAGGTCAACGCAAAATCTTTCCTCGACAAGTGAGTCTTTTTTCCTTTAATTCCTAGTTTTGGGAAATTGAAATACTTTTTGTTGAGCCACGCATTTCTTGTAAAGGGAATTCTTGAAGTCTTTGAATATGAATTGATCATTGAACGTGACTCGGAATCAATTGGCTTCGCAGCAGTTTTGTTGGCGGGGAGGACGTCTCCTCGAACCACGACATCCCTTCTGCACGGATTGGGAGAATCCTCCGCTGGACGTCCGTTACCATTATCATCATCTTCATTGTTTGCATGATCCCAATCCTATCATTAGCTTTTACACACAGAAAAAGGCTGGCTTTTGTAAAACGCCGCTTTGTGCAAACCAACAAAAGGCCAGTTTTGTCCAAATCTCGGCCTTTGCTGACCCCGATCGCGCTCTTCCTACACTTGATAGGAGACATTATAATCTGGGCGGCCGTCGGCATGAGGGCTCTCTATTGTTCCACTCCGAAGACTGTGGGTGCTGGCCTTCTCTTTTATTTCATTCGCACTTTTTGCTCTCCGTCTGTTATTTGCAGCTCGCCCTTCTGTCATCAGGCTCGAAATTTATGAAAATAGTCCGAAGGCATTCCACATTAAACTTCTGATTCTTAATGATGTTTATATTTACTACCCGTCCCGAGATAAACAAAAAACGCGATGTTTGTTTACTTGAATTTTTTGGGGGCGAAAATCTGACGAAGCTTTTTATTTGTTTGCGATGGAAATCAAATTTCGATCACCAAATAATGGTGGTAATAATAAGAATAAAATATTGGTCCGTCCCTAAATTATTTACAAAAACAAACACAGTATAAAATAAAGAAGTAGATCATAAAATTTTGCAATGATACTGAAAGGAATTATATTTGAAACTACAAAATGATTCGAAATTAAAACTATCTTATGATTGAATCATTGCATTGCCTGTCTAGGAGGGAACTATGGTGTGTCCTCTAATGTAATTTGCCTGACCACTGTGTGGGTTACATCGGATGTATGGTGTATGGACAGAGTTCTTGACCTCCGAACTTTACTATTGCTAGAAAAAGTGACCGGGCAAATATAATTGCTTAACAAATTCAGAAGTGCCATTATTTGACTTGAATAGGTTGAGAGAATAAATTTTAGTTGCATTGTGTTTTTATCGACAATTTCGATATCACTCGTGAGTCATTCCAGTGGGGTGTTGACGTTTAGTCATAGGAGGGCAAGGCAGTGATTAATCTTCTGTTTCATGGTGTCTTGTTTCATATGTGGCTATTTCGTCTAGCTTAAAAATTTGTCAGAGACCTATAGAAATACCATTGTAACACCACTATTTTCATGACATTTGCGAAGGTAGATGTAAATAAAAATGTCTGACCTGCTGACAAAATATGACACGAGAGAATCTGTAATGAATGGAGCAGTATTCTCTTCTCAGAAGAGTCCCACTTTAGTGTACAGTCCGACAAATGGCACCTTGTCATTTAAACAGAAATCGGCACTCAGAATATTCCTGCATTTGTGAACGAAACGATTTTATGGAGGTGGATTGCAGGTCTATGTAGTGTTTCTCTTACTTGCCATACCGTCCTGTAACATCATCAGAAATGTGCCATTGTTGAATCGGAGATATAGAGATGGATTCGAGGCCTTTTTCTTTTAAAATCCTTTACACTGTAGCAGTAGGCAATGGTTGCATTCTCAGGGACGATACCGCAATGGCACTTCGTTGTTTGGCTTGTTGATGACTTCTTTTTCGACGAAAGAATTCATTAAAATAGAGTAACCAAGATTGGTTACCCAGAGATTATTTAAACGTTTCTAAGGCCGTGGTAAGTATGATTACCACCATATTCGTCAATGTTTAAATGCGTTTTTTAAGGTCGGCAAATTTTTCGATGAAACAAAAACTGAGACATTCGAATAGCTTTTCTCAAACCATAACGAAATGTCTGAAATTAATTGATTTAATCAACTTTTTTCATATTTGTAAAGATGGAATTTTGTACACTTGTGAGTTCTGGTTGTCAATAAACTATAGTAATATTTTCAAAACTTAAATATCATTGAATCAATTAATTTATTTAAATTTTAATTCCATACTAGTGGTGCCACTTTGTAGTAATTGAAGATTTGGTTTTAAGATTCCATGATATTCATAATAATGAATTATAAATGAAAGACTAAAAGTTGCATATAGTTAAAATAAACCAGAGGGAGTGGTCTCCCCAAAACTTTCTCGTATCGCCGGTGGGGAAAAGATACACAGAATTGCAGTGTTGTTTAGCAACGTATTCGGAAACCCTCCGCGCTTTTGCGCATTCGTCGGGCGGAGTTATTTTCATAAAAATAGGGGGAAAGTGAAGAATGGAAAGGTGATGGAGGAAAGAATGGAAGGGTGACATTTCACTGAGCGTGATCTAACAAAGAATTCCGGAAATGCACTCATATGACTCTTTACACCGGAAAGGGGTGTCAGGCATATTGGTCCAAAAGTGGTAGCCTCGGAATTCTTTGCTGAACAGTAACATAGACGATTCCCTGCACAGGAGGGGGAAAATGCTCGCGCCGTTTTTTACGTCTCACAATAGCGAAGAAACTCAATATGCAATTTGAACGCTTTTTTTTCAACCGATTGAAACGGAAATTGGGCACGGATCTACAATTAATGTTAGCAGACCTTGTACCAATTTTTATTTATCTATGTCATAGGGTTTAGAAGTTATCTTGTTAACAAGTATGCGATTTTACAGACCTACAGACAGTCTACCCTTGAACGAATTTAACCCAAAATTTGATACGAACCTACATTCCTGATGATACAGCTGTGTACCAAATTGTATCTATCTAGCTATTTAAGTTTTTGAGTTATCGTGTTCACATAAATACATACAGACTTCCCGTGGACGTATTTTGTCCAAAATTTGACAGAAACGTACAAATTACGTGTAAAGACCACATACCAAATTTTATCCCTGTAGCTCTAATAGTTTTTGAGTTATCGTATTCACTGACAGACATAATTCCAAAATTGTGTTTTTCGGACTCGGGGAGGCCTAAAACGCGGAGATTCATCAAAATCTTGAGTTCGAATTTTTTGACGATTACAATACTTTCTCTTTGTATACTTCGGTTGCGAGAAAGTAAAAAAATGCTGCTTTTCATTGCATTAATATAAGTGTATTTTTAAAAACTGATTTTATTAACTTTATTAAGTTTTAGCTCTGCTTATAGTTTAAAATTCGTTGATGAATTGTAATTTTTGAGGAAAGGAACGCAAACTTCTAATTTAATACAATTTTCATTATTGATTATTATCGCATTCTTACTTGTTTTTCCATCATAGGCCAAAGAGGCCATCAGCGGGGAGTCTGACGCCGTCGGATTGAAACCGAAGCGAAATAAATGAGGTAGAACATGAAAGAACTGCTTCATCACTTTTTCAGTTTCTTTACTTTTGTTTTAGTAAGACGAGTGAGAAAGAATATCTATAAGCTTAGATTAAAATTAATTGATTCGAAACTGCGTGCACTTTATTTAAATTATTTTCCTTTTGGCACAAGAGTGACCTTAAAATCATTATGTTATAGAGAGATATACAAGAGGACTGTAAGGTCAAACGAAAGCCAGGCTGGCAGGTACTCGATCTTTTTCTTTTCATATTTTTGGGGTCGAGCGAGCAAAACTTGATCTTAACTTAACTGAAAATTAATTGACATGTGCTTCTGTAGAATTTTGGGAAACTCCCCTAAAGAACACCAGATCAGCATTAAAGACATGGATGGTGCATTTTTCTTTTATTTTTTTAGGAAAACGAATAATTTTATTTATTGCTAAATAGTTGCATGGAAGAGAGAAAATGTTTGAGTTATTTAGAAATTTATATACCACTGTGTGATACATAGTTTTCAACCATTTTGTTGTTCTTTTATAAAAATTCTTAAATATTTTGAGCACGCTTTGTTTCATTATGTGTGTGGAACGTGAAAATTTTTAAAATACCTCACTTTTAACTGCAACAAAACAAAAAAATACTTAGATTTCAGTGACCTTTAATTTTGAATTTTTTCAAATTCTTGTTGGCTATCAGGTCGTAAACTTTCAGTTCACTTTTAAGGAGACACAGTGCCCCAAAAATGGCCAAAATGATGTTTATTTATTTGGGTTATTTCGTTGTTCTTACCCTTCGACTCATTGTGTGAAAATTTCGGTGATGTATCTTTAATGTTTCAGAAACTTAGATTTTTATTTACGATGGCAGGGCTTTACAAGGACCTAGATCTGTAAATATGCCCTACTAAAATTGTCATTTTCTGCAACTAGTATCACAGTCGCAAGAAATATAGAATTATTTCATTTTGTTTAGCAGATAAATGTAACTGCATCGAAGTGAGAAATAATCATTTACCATTACTGTCTTGGACAAATGGAAACTTAAAATCGCTTTTACTCCATGTTAATTTTTATTTGTTCACTTTCATTTTTTAAAAATAAAAATTTTTCCCTATTGTTTCTTCTCCAGTCTAAGTTATTATTTGTAAGTAAAGAAGTTAATTATTGGAAAAAATTATGTTTAAAATTATTCATCTGATCAAGATTAATTAAAATTATTCATTCATTATTATTTTGTATCCGTATCAATCAGATTTAGTTAGACTAACGTCCCGTTTTGAAGCTAGCGAGGGGTATTTTATGATGGACTTCATTGCATCGAACCGTGGTCAGACGAAGACGACATTCGAGGTAACTTGAGTGAGTGTTTCCACGACGGCAGGCCCACATGCACCGTGGATCTTCGTTGGAATCGGGTCTTCCACCCGCGATTCTCCGATCTCGAATCCGAGACCTTGCTACCAGGTCACAGCGGCCCTTTGGAATACAGTAAAACTTCCATTAACAGTCACTTGTTTAACATGTTATTTCTGTTATCAGCCATCGTCTAAAAACGTAGATTTATAGTATCACAATGCACTTCTGTACATTACTACTCTTATATTGAAGTTCATATCGATCGTTTGTAAAATTAAACACAACATGTATGTATTATTCACTTTTAAATATTTTATTTTCGTCCCAAGCCAGGAGTGAAATCACGTTACTGTATATATATATATATATATATATATATATATATATATAATATCAAAGTCATGAAAATCAATCAATGTTAAATTTAAATGGATAAACAAAGACTGTAGTTTATCGGTAAAAGCGTATAGATGCTCATCAGGGATAAATAAGTGAAATCTATACGAACAGCTAAAAATTAGAGAAATCATAATGCTTTCTGCGAACTGTGTTAAAAACACTGCCTTCACCCCGAGCATTATGATAGACCAAGAATTCGAATAAAATACCAAATATTAGAAATTATTTTACGTACCTGACACTGAGGGATGCAGCCAACGGGATAGGGCAAAGAACTGAATAGAAAGCGTCGTGTAGCGTCCGGATGTTTACGAAATATCAAGTTACTTTCTTTTGCGCTTCTTTTTTGTTTCGTATTTGTTATATATGTTTAATAATCTCACTTAATTTTACTTTAAATTCTAATATTATATATTTTAAAATCTTGGTACAATACTAATGTATTTCAAAATCTTTTTTCTTTAACTCTAGTTTCGTTTTATTTCCCGCGCTGGAGGTATATTAAATCACGCATTTTGGCATATTTATTATTAAAAGAAATCGCTTGAATTACTTTAAAAAATTACTTAAATCGCTTCCACGCGCCCACAGAAAACCAGACTCAGCGACTTATTGGCGCCAGACTTTTCCCTAAAACACCTAAGTAATTTGCTAAAAATAGCTAATATTCCCTTCACTTTGATCACGTGTCTATATGTTAATCCCCATCTGAGAGAACGCAGGGATTTTCGCTCTTTTTTTACTTGAAACTTTCATACGAGATGTACGTATATTCCGTCACTCTCCCATATATTAATAATAAATAAAAAATAGTTATTTACTCGGCCTGTTCATTACTTAACGACTACACCAACAAAATTATTATTGCATATATATATATATATATATGAACGGTTTTCGTGGTTGTAGTCAGTAAAAAGCCGAGTTATATTCTAATTTTCTTTATTATCCAAATATTTAAGTCATTTTTATGAGAGTGGCGGACATATGTGCATCTTAGTTGAAGTTTCCAAGTAAAAGTGAACAGGAACTCCCTGCATTCTCTCAGATAAGGGAATAACGTATAGACACGTGATCAAAGTGAAGGGAAAATTGGCTATTTTTAATAAATTACGTAAGCGTTTTAGGGAAAAGTATGGCGGCAATAAGTCGCTGATTTCGCGATTTGTGTAGGTGCGTGGAAGTAATTAGAATATTCTTTTAGTAATAAATATGCCAAAACGCGAGATTTAGTATACCTCCAGCGCGGGAAATAAAACGAAACTGGAGTTTAAGAAAAATGATTTTGAAATACATTAGTATTGTACCAAGATTTTAAAATATACAATATTAGAATTTAAAGTGAGATTATTATATATAGTTGAATATTTTACAAACAATTAAAACTCAAATAACATTTTCAGTATATATATAAAGATCAGGCTTTAAAAAGGTGAAATGTAGTCCATTTTGATCATGGAAGAGACAATATATGGCTTAATCTTCTTTTATTTCAGGCATTTAGGATATTACGTTATTTCTTCATAGGTAAAGTATTCAATTTTTACGTAGCTCCATGACCTGTATTCAGAAGGTTACGCCTGAGAGGCGCGTTGTTGTTGAAAGCTTACTTGCTGGCGTGAAAAAAGGGAGAAATGAATGCGCATAACGCTTAAGTACCCAGAGAAGGGAATTTTCCCGGAAAAGGCACGTGACTTGAAAAAGTTGTAGTGCGTTAATTATGATGAAAGTAGAAGTATTTAAAATGAGGTGTCGTTAAGATTATTTAGGAAAGTTAAAAAATTAAAATATCACATATATGTATGTGTGTGTGTGTGTGTAATAATCACAATTTTATTCCAAATTCTAATATTATATATTTTAAAATCTTAATGTATTCCAAAATCTCTTTTCTAAAACTCCACTTTCGTTCTTTTCCCGCGCTGGAGGTATATTAAATCTCTCATTTTGGCACATTTATTACTAAAAGAATATTTAATCGCTTTCACGTGCCGACAGAAAATCATGACGGCGTCTCTTTGGCACCAGACTTTTTCCCTGAAACGCCTACGTAACTTATTAAAAACCCCCAAAATTCCCTTCACTTTGATCACGTGTCCATATGTTATTCCCTTATCCGAGAGAATACAGGGATTCTGCTGTTCACTTTCGCTTGTAACTTAAACGGAGATGCACGTATATCCACCACTCTCCTATTGATAATAAAATAAGAGGTAGTTATTTGCTCGGCCTGTTTATTTTCAACGACTACAACCACGGATACGTTATATATATAACTTTATTTTTTTTGGTTGTGTGCCGTAATTTAACATGAATTATGGTCATGTGGCTGTATCTATGGAAGAAAACATTTTTTTCTCGCATCGAAACAATTTCAGCATGATACTTTAGTGGACAATTATGGTAATTATATTGGTCATTTTCGATTTGAAACCACCAGCTTAGAAATGACAACGAAGATGTCTCTTTCCGCCAGCAATATTCAGAATTGCGTCTAAATGATACTTCCCTGGTTTATCTGGGTCTTTCTTGGAATTCGTGCCAATGATATCCCGGGAAAATCGGTACCATTAAGTATTGCATTATAGCAGGCTTGAATTCTTTAATATTCCACAAAATTAAGAACGTCAATGTTTTGGTGATATTTTTACACCTTGGGTCATTTTTCGTGATCCTGTGTTCAGTAACCAAAGCCTCGAGGTTTTTTATTTATTCGTCGCTTCATACACTATTCTTACTCAAGCCCTTTTGTAAAATCTATATATATATATTTTTCATTCAACAGTTCAAAATATATCGTATAAAAATGGTCCAAAAACGGCTGATAATTGATGTTGCAAAAACCAATTAAGTTTACTTCTTAAAATATAAAGTAAAAGCAGTATTTATAAAGTCTTGTTTGCGCTGATAATCTTTCTTTGTACGGCTTAAAACTTCTGAACTAATGGGCGGTGTAAATCACCTTAATCATAGGTCATCAGCGTAATTAAACATACTTTCAATCAAAATAAATTAAACGCCTCGGAACTTGATTGAAAGGGCAACACAAACGTGCGGAGGAAATAACAAATCCAGGAAACTCTCGAAGATAAAAGATAACCGGTAATATTTCCTCAAGTTTACCCTCCTCTAAAAGGCATTTTTGAGCAGAAAATCATACTTTTCTCCTAAATTTAGTTCCTTTTCAGAAACATAAGGGCAAGATCGGTAGTGTCAGTGTCCAGTTCCAAAACTGATTGTATTCGAAGGGCCGTTTTCTCAACGTAATAAGCATGTGTGCTTACAAATTGCGATAATTAGTGTTGTAATTTCTTCCCGACCTTTCCTACCGTGTAAAGTTAATAACCATTTCGCTCCATGCCGTGTATCAAGCTGCCTCGACTCCGATCGTGCTGTGGTTTTATTTTTTCTTCACTCCAAGTCGGTTTTGTGCCTCTTCGATGAAAGTCCTCCTAGAATGATAGCTGCTGACTGACCGGTCTCTGTTTCCTACAGTGAGTATTCTACTCACGTGGAGGTCGACGACGAGTGACCGCACCGCCTTTTAGCATCCTCCCACGCTCGGAGATCACGATTCGTCTCTGTGTTGCTGTTGTTCGTTCTTGTCACCCCCCTTTCCCCCTCGTGGAGAGGGTGGTTGGATCGTCGGTCACAACATTCGCGTGTGAGCGTCGAAACTCTGTATCTGTGCACGCGTTGCCCCCGAGTGCAAGAAAATAGACTCGGGGCTTCGAAAATTAGCTTTTTGACTGCTTATTTCTTCCTTGTTGGTCTTAATTCTGCGAGTTATCGGTTCTCACACATGCATATTGGGGAGAGAAATTATCATTGCAGTCATTCAATGGTGATGGTCTTTTTTTGAATGGGTTTGTATTCGTTTCCTTTAAAGGGTGCGATTGGATTTGATACCCGATTCGTTGCTGTTTATTCGAATAATGTTCAGTTGTACGCTTTTATTATCCGAGTTGTAATTTTAAACCGGAATTGTTTAACTTGACTAGTTTCATGTTTGTGAAGATGGAATTTGTTGATCGATTTTTCACGCACTTCCTAGAGTTTTGAAATGTTGCTCTCTCTTGCTTTAGAAAATGCGCTCTTTCTCTTTGAAGTTTCATAGGCCGCGGTGACTTAGTGGTACCGGAGGGTTCGAGACCCGATTCCGCTGAAGATCCGCCGTGTATGGGGCCTGTTGCGAACTAAATCATACGCAGTGGTCAAACGTCCTCCCGTTGGTGTGGCGTGGAAGTTTGGAGAGGGGGTGCCAGCTCAGGTGTCGTCCTCGTCATCTGACCGTGGTTCAAAATGACGAGGTCCGTCCCAAAATATCCCTCGTGTTGCTTCAAAACGGGACGTTCATATAACTAAACTTTGAAGTTTCAAAACTCTAGGAGAAGGAAAAGGAGTGCCAGAGTTTTGAAATTTTCTACACTACCGTAAATTCGATGTCGTCGCTTAACAAGCAACACCCCCCATCTCAATTTTTCACCCCTGATAACGAATATTTCTGAATTTTTTTCACATCTGGTAGAAACATATGGTCTCGTATTCCTGCGTGTTCGATCACGATATATATAATATACTATGTGCGACGATGTGTTCTCGATCACGATATATTGTTTTAATAATTTCAGAACTTAATTGTCAGTTAATCTATTATCTTAATTAAAATTTGATTCCTTACGGGGGGCACCACTGGATAGTGAATTGTGTGCGTTCCGTTTGGAAAATGTTATTTTTTACGCACTTTTATTTAACTTGACACGTTTCATGTTTGTAAAGATGAAATTTTGTACACTTGTGTATTCTGGATGACAATACTCTATTTTTATATTTTTAGAACTTATCAAACAGCGATTAATTTAATTAAATTTTAATTTCGTACGAGTGGTGTCACTTGGTAGTGAATTTGAGGAAAAATTGATTTCAAGGTTTCATTATAATTATAATTATGAATTATAAATTAAAGACTAAAAAGTACAAGTTATTTAACATAAAAAAAATTCTACTTTTTTATTATTCTAATAAAGGTACGTTTTTAAAAACTATATTTACTAAATTTATTTTGCATTGGTATTTGTATTAGTAAGTGTCATAATTTAAGAAATTACTTTCAGAACTAAAAACGATTTTTTTTGCTGTTGTTTTTTAGATTAAATATAAAATTTTATCTGGTCTTTGAATTGAATTAATTATTTATTCTTGAAAGCTGACGATTCTAAATAGCTTTTTTCGTTAAATATTGATTATATCGCCCAAAATATTGATATGAAAACTAATGGACAAGTTTGAGTTGTGTGTGAGTTGATATGTATATTTATGGATTGAGTAATGGACTATTAATATACAGTAAAGCACCGTTTATACGTTTCTCATTTATACGTCTTTTACATTTATACATTGTTCCATCATACTCCCGATTCATTCGCATTTATTGTAATCATAAAGTACTTCGTTCATACGACCCAATTCCCCGTTTCTAAGATGTGAGAATTTCCTCCTTTCTAGTATGTGAACTGTGATAATGATATCATGACTTCGAAATTATTCATTGAAAACAAATTTAAGAGATGATGAAGAAGATATTCCACCTTTCTTTAAAGGCGCAATGGATTTCATTGGAGAACTTCAAATTTCTTTTGTCAAATGACTATTGAAAAACATTCCATGAACTTTATTCAATTCGTAGTTACTCACAGACAATTAGCACGTCAGACGACTATTAAAGTTTTTTTTTTAATTAAACGCCTTCCTCCATGCACATAAATTGTTTAAGAAATGTATAATTAGTACTCAAAGATATATAATAAAGGTATAAAATTTCTCACTTTTATGATAAATGTTTAATTTAATTATTGTTTTTCGTACTATGTAGTATTATACTATCTTTAAGACTTTAAAATGATTGATTTTAAATGAATTTGCATTAGTAGCATTGAATCTCTAATAATCAGAGTTGTTTATTAAAATTTCGGTGATACGTCTTTTCATTTCTACGTCGTTTTAGGTCAGTCCCTAGAAAGACGTAAGTGCTTTACTGTACTTAAATAGTATTACATAATTCACCTGCCGTATAAATAAGCAGAGTCTCTCTTATCGGTAGGATATAGGAAAGGTGATGTGGTCCTTAAGAGTCCATCTCCGATGACTGTCCGTACCCCTATAAAAGGGGCGCATGGGCCGCTCGTAATGGGGGCTATTTTGCTTCGGCCACAGTGCCGGTGTTTTTTTCTCAGTCTTTCAGAAGTATCGGGATGCCTAGGCAGGCCTGGGGTTTTGTTGTGATTATATAATTCTGATAAGAACCAAGACGTATTTTACGACTTTATTTATTGCTCAGTTATCCATCGTTTACACAAGAGTGATCACTATATTTCTACTTTTTGCTGTTCATTTTCGAACTGCTTTGCTTTCTAGAGAATTTTTCCAGTGTTTAAATTACATATACAATTTGTAATAAGGTTACAATTAAAAGTAAAAAAATGTGTTATTTTTCACTTGTTTCGTTTCCGATATCATTCACCTTCAGTGAATGTCCGAATATCTCCATAATATATAATTCTTGGGCGTACGTTATTCCTAGATATGCTCTGTATTAATTCTTAATTTTAATTTGTGGGTTATTTTTTTTAAAAATGCCTGTCATAAAGAAAGCTTTTTATTTTCTTTTAATATTTTTTTATTATTCGAATGAATGGACGTTCCATCTTGAATCGAGTGTTCTTGAAAATCCAGGTAAGAAGATGGTTTTACTTCACTTCCTTCTCCTATTTCTAGATTTTCATTGTTCCTTAACATCGGTTTAGTGAAGATTTATGGATCGTTTACACGAACTGGCCATTCATAAGTTCAGTAGGACATTGAGAGGTGTTGCTTTGAAATAAAGCATCACTTCCTCGTGTATGGACTCATGGCTATAATATCATTCTCTGACTTTTCTCTTTCATTGTTCGTAAGGGTGTCGTCTTCCATCAGGCCATAATAAAAAAGACTGATAGAAGGGTGCAAAAAGGTGTCAGTGGCATTTCGGAAAGCCTCATTTTTAATTAAAACTTTATTTCGGTGCAGCATGCGTCCGATGTCGACTGCCACCTCCCAACTCGTGTTTCCAGGGTCGCCACCAACAATTGCCGTGGTTGCTTTCCTCTGTCTTGGAATTGTTTTGACATCACGATATCGAGCGATGTGCTTTACCAGAAGACCTCTCAAAAGAAGGGATCCGGTTTTTGCTAGTTGTTTTCTGTTACCAGTAACTCTGTTTTACTCATTTTCATTGCAAGCTCTTCTCCAAGGCAAGAATGGAAGATCCATTTTAAAATCGAGTTATTTTGGAGTATTAAAGAAAGCGTTCGGTTATTTAAGCATAAATTATGGACGCACACCCCACGCACTGCTTTCTAAAGTTAGATTTTTGTAAATACACCGTAGATGCTATCGTGACAAGCAACAACGGAACCTCGCCGATACCGAAAAAGAGATTTTCCCGCATAATTGTTTCTAGAACTAACCTGTTCTTCACGTTGTGAAGTGACGCCTGGTGCAGTATATGATTACCACAATTATTATTTTAATTTGAAATTATTACACACTTTTATTTAACTTGATTTGTTTCGTGTTTGTATAGATCGAATTTTGTAATCGATTTTTCACTATTTTCTTTCTATATCTCTGAAATTTTGTACAGTTGTATGTTTTTGATGATGGTCTTCTTTTTTAATATTTTCATAACTTAATTGCCAGATAATCATCTCATTTTAATTAAATTTTTATTCTGTATCATTGATTCCACCTAGTAATGAATTTGAGAAACAATTGTTTACACGATTCTGTAATCTATATTTATGAAAGGCGATGTTTGTGCGTGTGTGCGATATCCATACGAATCTATCGCACTTACAACCTTGAAATTTGGCACACAGGTAGTCTTAATGGTGACTCAAGCACCTAGAAGCCGGAATTTTAAAATTTAATCTAGATTTTTTTTTATTTTATGTTTTGTGTTGTTTTGGATGATTTTTCGCACTAATTTCTCAATAGCATGGTTTCGGATATTTTTACGAAAAAAATAGATACACCATCGGAAAGAGAAAACGATTTTCGTTCTAATGAAGTTTGTTTTGAAATTACAACGTAATTTACTGAATTTTGAGAAATTTTTAAACAATAGTTTTTTCCCTTTACATTTTTAACATTCAATTTTTTTTTCTGGCATCCGACATTCTAACAACGCTACCATTTTCAATTTTCTTGAGGTAACAACCGGAATATTTATCCCTGTTTTGAAACAAGAACAATCAAAATATCTTTTTCGATTTTCTACGAATTTTTTTATTGATCAGTTCAAACATTTTCTCTCGCAGACCGAATAGGAGCTTTCGATCCAAGGTTATTTTCAGCTCCCAGCATGCATTTCTACAATCCGATCGGACGTCACCTTCCTCGTGGCAAATGACGTCATTACTTTCGCTTTCTACGCGGAGATGATTTATTTTCTCAATGACCGATTATTATTTTTAGCGTGTCTTAATATACACTGGCCTCCAAAAGTTAAGGTACAGCATGTTTTTCAAAGCTCACCATAAAAAATAATGGCAGTAACAATAAAATTCATAGTTTATATGAATGATAATAACGAACTTTAAAAAAACTTATGCAAAAACTTTATAGAAACGAACAGGTATATATGATTGAGAGAAAAATATGCAAATATCAAGCTTTCGTAATTTCGTGTGTAAGTTTTGTTGATTTTCAACTGTTGTTGGCTGTTTCGTTGACAATAGCCAGTAGAGTCTAGCAATGTCTAGGAGAAGTCGTTTGCCCGATTCGTTAAGGTGGCGAGCGGTCGGATGGATGGAAATGCAGTTGTCATAGGCTGATGCTGCTAGACGTCTCAATGTGTCTCGCAGTGTGGTCCAACGACTCTGGGATCAATATCAATCCGAAGATTCTGTGTCCAGAAGACATGTTTCAGGCCGACCACGAATTACAACACCTGCAGAAGACCGTTTTCTAGCTCCTTCGGCCCGAAGGAGAAGAAGCACTACTGTGCCGCAGCTCGTTGCAGACCACTTTGCAGCATCAAGGAGAAGAATCTCCGCTACTACGGTGCGAAGACGCCTGTACAACGCAGGTTTCTATGCAAGGCGACCAGTTGTGTGTGTCCCCCTCAACGGACGACAGAGAAGGGCCCGCTTATGTTGGGCAAGAGAACACGTTTCCTGGACTGGACATCAATGGGCTTCTGTACTCTTCGCAGACGAATCCAGATTCACACTGGAGAGCGATTCAGGGCGTCTGCTGATCTGGAGGGAACAACGTACCAGATACCATCAATCCAACACTCTTGAAAGACACAGTTAGTTACAGAGGTGGTGGAATCATGGTTTGGGCAGGGATCTCACTCGGTAGTCACACTGACCTGCATGTGTTCCATAGAGGAACTCTGACTGGTGCGAGATATCGGGATGAGATCCTTGATCCATATGTCCGCCCATATGCCGGTGCTATTGGTAACGATTTCATTCTAATGGATGATAATGCACGACCTCACCGAGCTGTGGTTGTTGAGGACTATCTTGAGGGTCACGGTTTGGAGCGAATGGAATGGCCAGCTCAATCTCCAGACCTGCATCCGATAGAATATCTTTGGGACCATCTTGGCAGACAAGTTGCTGCTTTAAGTTCTCCTCCAAAGTCGTTAGATGAACTGGAACAAGGCTTACTCCGTGTCTGGTCTTCGCTTCTCATTTCGGTGTCCGACAACTTAATTGACAGCATGGAAAGTCGATGCCGCCAATGCATTCAAGTTAGGGGTGGACACATTCCTTATTAGAATACATTTTTGTAATGTTTATATAAGTTCTGCGTCATAATTTTCTCCTCTTGGTTCTTCGTAATAAGGTCGCGTGACTTTTTCTCCAAGAATGGACTTTTCACCAAGAGTGCTTTTTTTTGTTGTAAATTATTTTTGCGTTTAACTTATGTAAATTTCTATGTCGCATTCAATAAATAACTGTTTAGTGCACATTTCCTCCAAATTTTGTTGTTTCTACATTCATTCATTTGCAAATTAGACGCAAAAAACCGGTTGTACCTTAGCTTTTGGAGGCTAGTGTATTCCTTTGCCTCGCATACTTTGTTTGCGGTGTAATGAATTTCACTTTGTAATTTTTTAATATTGTTTTGAGTTATTGTACTCGGTACTGTTTTGCTACAGTTTTAAATGTCATTATCGAGAGGAAAAAGAAGCGGGCAAACTCAATAGTACATATTTTTTGTTTTGATTTCGTTTTCAAAACTTTCATTTTTGTAATTGTCTGTGGGCGTTTTTTTATATTTTGTTTAAGTCATGATGCTACGGGTAAATGTCATTGTCTGGAGGAAAAAGAAGCGGACAAAATGAATATTATATATTTTTCTGTTTTGATTTCGTTTCCATGACTGTCATTTATGTAATTGTATGTGGACTTTATTTTTCATTTTGTTTAAGTCATAACACCACGGGCAGGTACGTTTACGGCTGTAGTATTTTTTCTAATGATCGTTGAAAAAAAATCAATGCACCATCGGATAGAACAAACAATTTTCGTTCTAATGCAGTTTGTTTTGAGCTTCAAACTTAGTTTACTGAATTTTGAGAAATTTTTAAAAAATAGTCAGTTTTGCGGACGAAATTTTGGTTTGGTATTTAAATTTATTGCATCGGCTGTTCTGAAAACGTTAATTTTTCAATTTTTTGGAGGTAATGAATGAATTCCCCCCCCCCCCGATTTAAAACAAGAACGGATAAAATTGAACGGTTGGTTGAATTTTAATTAATTTTTTTCTGAAGTATTAAAAAAAGTTTCGCGTCATAATTTTCTCCTCTTGGTTCTTCGTAATAAGGTCGCGTGGCGTATTTACCCAACATGCATTTCGTCGAAACAGAGAAAAAGAACGTGACGTCATAATCCCTTTGTATTCAACACGTCGACAGAACATTCTTTTAATTAATGTTTGACATAATATAGCTTCCCAGTTTAAACCTGAAATGTAGGATTTCATGGCTTTTTTTCCCTTCTTCTCTAATTTATTTTGGATGTATTTAAATACCACAGAAATTATGTTCGTCGTATTGTTCCATTTAAAATTTCATTCGGTTTTTATTCTTTAATGTTTTACCTGGTTTATAGGAATCAATCTTTTAAATCCTAAATTTTTTTTTCGAAAAGATCGATTTATTTTGAACTGTAACTTCAATTTGAAATCATTTCGTTGAATGGCTTTAATTCAGAGTATCTAATGTCACCAATTAACTATTTTAAACAGGATCCAAAGATTTTAAGGCGTCAGCCTGACTGAATTATAACTCCATTTTAGCGAGCGAACCAGCTGGTTGTTTCTACTCATTTTGAATTATAATAGCATCGTTTGCAGTAAACTTTATAATTTCACTGTCGCTTTTTTTTAAACCCGTCTCTTCAGTTAATGTCATTGTCGCGAAGAAAAATAATCGGTCAAAATCAATAATATATATTGTTACAAAAGTCTTTCTGTGGGTATGGTGTAAACAGTCCAACATGCAGGATAATGAAGGATGAAGGCTTATTCATAAATGTGCAGGAAAGCACGTAGCACAGGTAACAGGAAACAATAGATCTTGCACAGATTAGCAACGTAAACAGACAGGAATTCACAGGTGATAACAGTTCAGCTCTTTGACATTTAGCAACACAAACAGTCAGCAAATTACTAATAACGACAATAACAGCACTTTCAATAGCGCTCAGCTCACCGGCTTCCTAGCTCGCACTGCAGACGAAATTCCAAAGTCGTCCCAGTGGATCAACACACGCTCTCTTTGATCCAAATGCAGCCCTTACGTATTCTCCCCGACAGGCCGTGACGTCACATGGAGTTTTTCTCGTACATTCGAGCGTATTCTGTTTCCTAATAGAGATATCGAGAAAAGGGTCGCATTTTCTGGAATCATCGATTTGTCGCCAAAATGGTCGGCAAGTTCGTCGCCAAGGTCAGGGGTCCCGAAATGGCCGCTGCCCGTAACTCCATGCTTACCCCTGTAAAACTCCCTCCCCAACTATAAGACTAGCGTGGCAGGAAAGCGACATTACATCTTTGTAACAATGTTTTTTTGCTTTGAGTTTGTTTTCAAAGATTTATTTTATGTCATTGTGGGCTTTAAAAATTTTTTTTGTTGAAATTCATGATACCACGGGCAATGCCTTGCGGGTACTGCTAGTGCATTATTAATAGAGATAAAAAAAAATAGAAATTAATAAAGAAGAGTTTTTTAAAGCGCGCTTTTATAATTGTTCTAAAAATTAGAAAAATATTTTTTAAATAGAAAAACAAGTTCTTGGTGTAAAAACAAAAGCCTAAAAGCTTGAGGCTCTGAAAGCAATACAACAAGAAAATTAAACCACATTGAATATTACAAGAACGAAAATTCCTAAACATTTATTAAAAATTAAAATACGTTACGAATGTGATTTAAAATTCCAATTTACTTTCTATCGTAGCTTCACGCTTTTATATTTTTTACCCCCAAGGTTTTTGAAGAAAAATATTCTTTTCTATTTTTCAGTTCACTAATTAAAAAGTGTTTTTTACAACTTATTTTTTGCTGTTGTTACCATATTTCTTATTAGGCATATTTATTTAATCAAAGAAAGCACATTACAAAGATGACTCCATTTAAAGACTGCATGATCAAAAATATACAAAGAACACAAGCCACAGAGTGAATTAAAACACAAAGAGGAAAAAAAAGTAACTGCAGATAATACAACAGTTCAAAGCTCAAAACCACATTTAATTATAAAAATATAAACACGTAAATGTTTTAAAACGAAAGCACGCAATTTCAAAAGCACTAAAAATACACTGAAGTTCCAAAAGTCCATGTTGCATACCGTCACATTAAAATTATAAAAAAAGCACATATTCTGGTGTGATTGATTTATTCTGGTAAATCAATGTAGAACACTTCTTAAAATGAATTTCTCTGTGAAGTTATTGGGTAAACGACAATCTTCGTTTTTCCTAACGCTGTTTGATATTAATTATTATTTTTCTTTCTTTAGGACGGACCTTTCCGAATCATCCTTTTTACTCCCAAACATTGGGGCCTGGCCAGTTGTCACTATTCAACCTCCTGAAAGCTTACTCCTTGCTCGACAAAGAAGTCGGATATTGCCAAGGGCTCAGCTTTGTCGCTGGCATACTGCTCTTGCACGTAAGAATTGCTTTCCTGACATTAAATTACATCGTTCTTTACGCCGCAGGGAATTCTAACTTTGATTCGAATTCAGGAGTGTTCTCCACTCTACTTTCTGGTATACTTCCACAGTATGGCGTGTGTTGAACTTTGTCGTAAAGTGAAGAAAATCGAGTGCGCATTTTGGATCTCTTCCCGTTGACCGATTGGGTGCAAAAATTGACACTGATCTATAATTTTGGTGTAAAGGTCATATACTCAAATCCATGCATCTGGCATGTTTCGTTTTTTACTTTCTCGTATACGAATAGTGATGTGAAATACCTGGGTATTTACTTTAAAGGGTAAATACCCTCGGTATTTACATGGGTATTTATTTTTCAATCAACTTTTATTCCAATAAAATACATGCACTATCGTATAATAATGATACTGCTATACAGGGTGAGTTTGACTTATTCTGCAAAACGATAGAGGGTGATAGAAGAGCCCATGGGGATCATAAAACACTATAGCAACCCTGTCCCATCTCGAACCGTTTGCAAGTTATGGCGGATAAAATGATTTTGCTAAAAATCTTGAAAAAATCCAAATTTAAAAAGTTTTTGGCAGATCTACATTCAAAAAAGTACATATTCTGAAAGAGCAGTTAAAATCCTGTAAGAAGACACCCATTTTCATCAAAATACTTTGATTTAAAGCCGAGTTACAAACGCCGAAACATTGGCGAAATGCAAAATCGAATTGCCGCCAAAATCTTAAATATTGAATACCGCAAACACCGTTCAAGCCAAAATCCGTCAATTTTACCAAAAAACTTGTCCATTCTGTCAGCTTTTGAATGAGCCTACCGTAAACCATATCAGTGTTTTATTTCAGAAGAAATTTAGTCTTTCGTTGGCAATACATCACTGAAATCGGTGTTTGTCGAAATAGACATTTGACAAAAAGTCGCCATGGAACGATGGTGGATAAATGAAATGTATGCAATTCCCACCACTATGAACATATATACCTTACATATTGAGTGTAAGGTAATGTAAAAAAGAAAAACTAGAATGATATGAACCTTTTACAACTTTTTTAAATTTTATAAAAACTAAAAAAATTAATCAAAAAAACAAACGCTATACTAAATCATGCAGCATTTAAATTCGCCATTTAAATATCAATCCTCTTTTAATTACAATGAGTAATGTGTTTGCTGCTTTTTTAAAAAGAGTTATTTTAACTAAATTTTTTTTTAAATGTTGAATTTGCTTTTTAAATGATAAAGAGCTGATAATTTAAACTAAAATGAAAGACACAATTGTTTACTATTAATTCTTTTTGGATGAATTAGTCAAAGAACTAAACATTTCTGCTTGGAAGTTAGCAGATGTTTCAGTTCTAACAGTTTTCAAAACTGATAGTGAACGTAAACTTCTTGTTGGTGAAACTGTTGTGTTATTTAAAGATGTATTAGGCATTTTTCTCGCTAGATGGGGTTCATCTGGATCATCAACATTAATACTTAAATGTTTTTGAAACTCCAAGTTTGATGTAGTTGTGATGGTTGGAATTTGTTTAAAACAAAACTCCTTATCAGACTATCAAAACTATTGTATCCATTTCAAAGACCTTTTCCAAACAAACAGGACATTTGAAACATTTTTTTATGTGTTTCTCCATTTTGCTTACATTGGCGTGTTTGTACTCATCATTACAGTACTTATATTGTACACTTTTATCTTTCTTAATATTAAAAAAAAATTCAAGTAGGTCATTTTCTCTTTCCCATTTTAATTTTCAGCATAAAATATAGAGTAATATTAATACATGCGAAATGAGTGAATTAAGAATCGGAGGCTTCACTGGTACTATCTGTATAACATAAAACGGCGTTAAAAATCATTATTCCATTGCTTCAGAAACAAAAGGTAAATTATCCTCCGATCCCGTGTAAGTTCTAGAATATTTTATTCGGAAACGTGATTGCATTATTTTTATAATTTGGACAAAACTTTAATTTAAAAATATTATTAACTATGTATTATATATATAAATTTTATGTTTCATTTTGAATCACCATTCACAAATACTTTTTTTTGAGAAATACCTAGATTTTGGGTATTTACCCAAAAATTATTTACCAACCCACATCACAATATACGAAGTATATTAAGAGAAAGTATTGTAATCGTCAAAAAAATCGAACTCGAGATTTTGATGAATCTCCACGTTTTAGACCTCCATGAGTAAATATAATATCATAAAAAACATAATTTTGAAATTATGTCTGTGAACTCAAAAACGGTTAGAGCTAGAGCGACGAAATTTGGTATATGGGCTTTGCACAAAATTAGTAGATTTCTCTCATTTTTTTTCAGTTATCGATTTCATATAAACACGAATAGAGACTCACAAACAATCAATCCGTTGATGGATTACGTTCAACATTTGATATACATTTATAACATTATATACATTATTGGCGATAAAACCTTTTGCAAAAATTCATCCGTGTACCCTGTTGCATTAAGTAAACGTATTAGTTTTTATTTGTCAAATCTTTCGAGAGAGGCAAGTTCGTCATTTTTTTAAAGTCGATCAAGATCCAACCATGTAAACAGAATTTTCGAACTGGAATAATTTCTACCGCAAATGTATTCAAGATGCACAGATATAACACAAAAAATACTTTCTTATACTTTTTATTAGCTTTATTCTCTCTCCTCCCAGGGTAAGTGATTGGGTTACACATTCTGTTTCTTTCTAAATATGTATTTATCCGATATACAAAAATTGAATTGATAGTTGATGGAAAAACTGAAACGCTTTATGATATACATTTTCGATCCGAGTACAAAATTTACACAAAATAATTTTTTAAAAGACAAATCTTAAATCGTTTTTAAAACAACCAATAACCCGAAATTTTCTAGTTGGTAATATGTTTAAAATCGAGAATAAATTTAAAATAAACTAATTATTAATGAGATATTAGTTTATTTGAGATACATTAAACAAAGAAAACTGCATTTGAAATGTTGGTTAAAAAAATTAAATTTAAATAACTTGTAAAGAATAATTAGAAAACAACAAAAATTGAGTATCGGGCTTTAATTGGAGAGCATTATTACAAAGACAAAGTTAGTTTTGTGTATAATTTAAATAAATTCATTTTATATTAATAATGCGTTTATAGATATTTTTTTATAATTGTCTTACCATCATCCAGATTTTAAAGTTTCTTTAATTTTATTGAAATTAACTTTCATGTTTTAGCGTGTTGAATTCATAGCGTTATTTTATGTCCGGGTTCCATATGCTCTTCCCCTGACATTAAATCTCGTTAATAGCCGTAGTTAATGTATTCACATCTTTGTCAATTTAAGATCTCGGGCTCGGAGCGTTCCAGGTTCGAAACCTGATTCCGTTAAAGATCCGCCGTATATGTGGCCCTGTTGCACGTTAAATCATATGTAGGGATCAAACGTCCTCCCACTGGCGTGTTGCGGAAGTTTGGTTGCCAGCTCAGGTGTCATTTGACCGTGGTTCAAAATTACGAGTTCTGGGGTTAAATATAGTATTCGTGTTTCCTCAAAACTAGACTTTAATATTACTAAACTAGGCTTTGTTAATTTATATAATGGAGCAAGAGTGAAGTTCAATGTTTTTAAAATTTTTAAATATTTCATCCGTGCTTGCGGATAGACAATAATAATAAACGTAATAGACAATAGCACGGGCTAATCATTGAATTAATGATAAACTGTAATTTTTTCAAACAAATCAGAACTGAAGGAGTTAATTCCCTTTTATTCCCCTGTCGGAGGTGTATTTTGTACACGTTGTAGTCGTGATTTGCCTTAACTTTGAATTTTGTAAAACTTGTACGCAAGTGTGTAAAATTTTTACCGAAAATTATATCAAAGATTTATGATCAAATTTAAAGCATATCACTTTTTTTAAATTTCAATTTGTATGTTTTCGGTTTTCTTCTTTCAAATGATGAATTCAAAGTATTATGTTATTTTGAGTATATAGCATTACATTTTATCTGTATCCCGTATTCAATACTTTTTTTCGCTAGTGGGATGGATTGCTATTTTCTCTATATTATATTACTATTTTCTCAATATCAATGATTCATTATTATAAATATTATGTTATCTTGCAATAAATATTTTATTAAATTCATCAGGTGGCGCCACATCTATGAAATTAAAATTTAACTAAATTGATCGTTAATTTTTGAAAATATTAAAATAGTAATTTTCAACTAGAACGATCTAGTGTATACAATTTGTAAATTCTAGCTCATCAGAAAGTGATAGAAAAATCGATCACAAAATTTCATCGTTACAAACATGCAACAAGTCAAGTTAAATCAAAGTGTGTTAAAAAAAAGCTGAAGACTTCTATTACCAAGTCCTGACAAATTAAAGCATTTCATTTCTTAACAACAAATGTGAATTTTCGCGATTTATTTTGCAAAATATGTTTCTCTGCTAAAAACAGAACATGCTTCTCTTTTTTGTCTTTTTAAAGCAGTAAAGCTGCTCTATTTGCAGGCTACCTTGAAATTCACATTGTATAATGAATCTGGTTTTTTTGTTAATCTGATAATTTTAGGCTACACTAAAAAAGTTGATAAGGGAGTATTTGTTATTTTGATAGTTCACATACAGATTCATTCTTCATAGATCTGTTTCTGTTAGACTGCGTTCATAAATTAGTTGGTATAATATAATTGTTTCACATTTATTTATATAATTGATTCGCAAATTAATTGGCAATAACTAAATAAAAATTCGAATAGTTAATTTAGAACATTTCTTATAACTTTATTTTTGTAACCTTTTTATGTCCATCATTGATTCTATTACGACTCGCTATTTATTCATTAAAGTGAATTCCGTATTAAAACGAATGCACGGATGTTACTTCTGTTAATTTGTTACCTTAACCAAACAGTCGAGAAACAATCCTTTACTTCTGTAGAGGGGGAAGCAGCTCTGCCAGACAGACCACTGAGTTAGAAAGTCTTAAAATGCTGTCTGCAGGCATAAAATTCATCGTGTGAGGTCTTAGCGGTCACGATTTGTGCATATCAGCCGTTATACTCAGTCGGGAGTTGTTAAAAATTGTGTTGTCAGGTTGTCTGGTTTTATGTCCACCGAGTATTTCATGACCGTCGCTTCACGTGGGAAAGTGGCCACGGGTCAGCATGGGATCTGCATCAGTCTCGGAATTTCTGTCGTGAAAGTGAGCGCTTATCAACCGTTTTCACCTTAAAAAGCGCCGAAAAGTTTTACGATCTGTTACGTTTTTTAAAGAGCGAAATGTTCTACTTGAATTCCACATTCAAGAAATGCCTTCTCGTTCCGTGCAATTCTATACGGATGAGTTTTAAGTAAACCCGAAGAATTACTTTTCGATAAGACGTAACCTGCGCCCAGGGCCCTCTTATCCAGTGGGCTTATTGGGCGCCCATTACCCCAGGAGCGTCTTGGTCGAAGGGGGCCTAAAAATTTTATTTTAATCATGAATAGAAAGATAGATAATTAACTATTAGAAATATAGGTCAAAACAAAATTATTGATGAATTTGCTACAGATAAATGCTGTAAAAAACTATAAGTAGAATTGAACACATTTATTTATATCAAATAAATAATTATAAAAGTGTTAAATAGGTGCGGAATGTTTACATACATATATATGTAATAATCTCACTTAATTTTATTTTAAATTCTAATATTATGTATTTTAAAAATCTTAGTACTATATTAATGTATTCCAAAATCGCTTTTCTTAAACTCCAGTTTCGTTTTATTCCCCGCTCTGGAGGTATATTAAATCTCGCGTTTTGGCATATTTATTACTAAAAGAATATTCTAATTACTTCCACGCGCCTACACAAATCGCGAAATCAGCGACTTATTGCCACCATGCTTTTCCCTAAAACACTTATGTAATTTACTAAAAATAGCTATTATTCCCTTCACTTTGATCACGTGTCTATATGTTAAATCCCTACCTGAGGAAATGCATGGATTTTGTGTTCGCTTTTTACTTGAAACTTAAACCAATATGTACGTACATTCCGTCACTCTCCCATAATAAAGGAAAATTAGACTATAACTCGGCTTTTTACTGACTACAACCACGAATACCTTTCATATACACATATTATTATTATATTAATTTAAATATTGTATTATGTAATATATAATTTTTTTTTTACTTTAATGTTATTTTTCTTAAACTAAATTAAAATGCATATTTTTGTGTGAATTAAATAAATATTTTTAGAAATGTTAAATAAAATACAGAGCCTTTATATATGTTTTATTTAAGTACAGTAGAACCTCGGGAATCCGAACTTATTTGGGCTGACCTCTGTTCAGACTCCAGAAAATTCGGTAAAATACTCTCGATATACCAAGCGCAGTACAGTATTGACTTTGGATACTTGAGTACAGAAGAGCTAACTGCGATTCTGATCTTCCAGCAGGTTTAGTTCCTTACATCAAAAGAAGATAACCGATTTTGTTTCTACTAATTAAGGTGCTCAAATATTTATTCAAATGTTTCTTTTATTTTAGGAATAAACATCAGCTTTGTTTCTGATTCTTAATTGTTATTTTCCTTCATTTTTTTTTAAAATTTTCTGAAAATAAAAACAAAGATGTTCGAATTCCCGATATTCCACTGTATATTATTGTATCTTTGTATCAAATGAATATGTAGAATAAAACAGAAAAGAGAAATACCTTTTTTCATGTAACCGTTAAAACTAATCGTGTATAAGATCCGGGTTGGCGAGAGTTGGCTTGCAAAATCCTATTTCGAAAAGGCACCGAATTGCAAAATTGCCGAGTTAAGGCGTTAATCAGAGAGTAGGTGACTCTTTTTTGCTGCTCAATTATTTTATTAGGTAGGTATTTTCATAGCCAAGGCGCTCAAATTCTTAATTATAGTTCTGATTTGGCACCAAATTATTGTAGCCTAGGGCTCTCAAATTTGTTCAGAATACCTACCTGAACCCCAGATACTTTCATTTCGTTCTGAGGAGGATCGAAGCTCACTGGGATCATTGTGACGTCGGTTTTTTGCTTTTCAACCGCAGTTGTGTAAATCGATAGAAACATGTTCAAAGAATAAAGGAAAATTGATTTAAAATATTAGTTTCGAACCCAATTTTTTATTCAAATTAATTATTATTATAAAAAGAACGCTCATACTTAAAAAAATGACTGAAACAAAGGATTCTAGTCGAGAATTAATTCAGCGGTTTATTTATTTTTTCCAATTCATTTTGAACAATTTAAGATGCAATTATGCATCAGCATACATGTCAACTGCTACGGATTCTCCGTAGTTTCTACGGATTTTATAGAAAATTGCCGCAAACTACGAAACTACAGACAAGATTAATATTTCTACGGAAACGAGTTTTTTCCCTCTTGCTCGCAGTTGTTATAGTAGTATTCCTTGATTACATGACAATCCAGATTTTTTTCTACATTTCATGTTTTAGAAAAATGTCATATAGTCATTCCTAATTCTTCTAATAATAGTAATATATATATATATATTTCTTGTATTATTTATTCTGATAAGATACTTTTCTTAAAAATAGAAATTTTTTAATACTTAAAATATGATGAAATATATAAATGATCACAAATTTAAAATTTTGACACAAGTCTCCGTGTGTATGTGCGCTCACGTCTTCCACCCTCGTAGACCTACTGCTACGGACCTTTCCAGTGTTGGCATGTATGCTTCAGTACGCAGTGTAGGGCTAGTTTGTTTTCGAATGAGAAAAATACTTAAAATACAAACGCTGTTAAACAATAAAATATCTATGCATAGTATAAAATGAAGTCTCCTGAAAGAGTCTGTATATGTGAACGCTTAAAACTCAAGAAATACTAAACTGATATTGGTGATATTTGCACCATTTTGTAAGCCATTTATAGAGGAAGGTTTTAGTATATTAAACGCATATCAAAATCAAAAAGGGAGTTTAATAATTATTTTCCTACCACGATCCGCGCATGCGCAAAGTAGCAGTATCTGTGTTTTGCGTATGCGCGGAATTCATGTCTGTTTAAATCTCCCCTTAAAGCTTCTTTATGTGTGAACATTTATAAGTCGAGAAATACGAAATGTTTATTGGAGATATTTGTACCATTCTGTAGGGCATTTATCGGCGCTTTTCACAATAAAAAAGGAAGTTAAATAATTAAATCTAATCCAACCTCGATCCGCGCATGCGTGAAATAGTTGGAGCTGTGCTTTGCGTATGCGCTGAATTTATTTTCATTTACATCTCATTTTAAACGGCCATTTTAATGATTTGCGACTGATTTCAAAATCTCCTTATGCCTGAAAAACGAAATTCCAACTTTGGCCGGTGCATATCAATGCAAAAAGGCTTCGTTTGTTGCGGGATGATCAAAAAGCGGAGAATGTTTTTTAACTTTATGTGGCAGTTTCAAGAGTTACCTCCAAACAAAATCTTTTTGTCTTGGCACTAGGAGGAAAAACTGCCAATGTTGTTTATAAAGAAATATTATGAGGCAGTTTGAATTTTATTTCCATATCACAGATTGCAGTGACGACACAAGGATTTGGATCTGGGGGGCTGAGGTATAAAAAGTTTTGTATCGCCGTGACGAATTTCAAATCTTATGACTTATATAAACCAAAACACTTCGGCTTTACTCACCTGACAATGAGAACCACAAAGAACACTACAAAACTTTCGATAATTAAAAAAAAAACACAATGAAATAACTTGCAAAAACATGTTTTTGACCGCGTCAACGCTACATATACGAGTGCAATGACTACAAAAGTGGGAACACTTGCGAGCCTGTCAAAAACCAGGAGGAAATGTTGTCACTTTTTTTTTAAAGGGAGATTAAGAAAAAACAGCTGTAGTGAATTTAAATAAAGAATTCTGGTCTAGCTCGTAGCCCGATAGCCACCCCCCTGGATCCGCCACTGACAGATTGCATTTTACATATTCAGTGGGTTCATGTATGTGTAGAGCAGATAAACGCGTGCAGAGCCGCTGGTACAACAGCTAGTATATATATAAAATCCCATTTATGTGATCTTCTTATTGTTTAAAATCAGTTTATAAAGTTTAGAGAAATTTATGTCTCAAATTTACTTTGTCCTTAATCCTGCCTCTAAATATTTATAATTAACAAGTTTGACATTCTCTTTACTGCTTCTGCAGATTTATTTTCCTGGTGTGAATAGGAATAGTCTTTCTCTCCACCCCCTGCCACGTTTTGCAAATAACTAAAGGAAGTCATGCTGAATTTAAACATTTTATGCGAATTCAAATACATCCACATTACTATGATAACACACATAGCTGAACGTGCTCAGATTAAATGGTGTCAGAATGAAGTATGGAAGTATGCAAAATAAAAGTGAATGTGGGTCAAAAAATTTGTCATTGTTCTGAAAACAGTTTATTAAGATCTCTTTCTTATTAACATAAATGCACTTAAGCTTTAACTTAATTCGGGATGTTTAGGAACTGTTAAAGTTTTCCAAGTCATTTATCGTATTTAATTAGCCTTAAAATTCTTTGAGATAAAGAGGGAAAGGAAACTTGTTTATGGATATCTTTGATATACAAAACTCAATTAAATGACTACATTGAAATGACGCAGTTAAAGATGCTTCTAAATTCTTTTGAAAATATGCATTTGGGAAGTTATTTTCCTTCTCTCTTTTGTCTTGTCTTTTCCAATAATGGAGAATGATTTTTCGATTTTTTTTCAATGGTGCTTTTCAGCAACTCGGCTAATTGAATGAATCATATAGACCTTTAACAACTTTACATGCAAAGATGTAATGATTAATATTTTAACACGTTCACGCCGGCGCGTACGACCGATGGCTCACACTGATATGTCCAATCAGGCGGCGCGTAGGACCGGTCTTTCGCACTTGAATGTTTCATCAGGCGGTGCGTATCACCGACAATTTAGTTAGTTTAGCAACTAGAAAAAATTTCCATTTAGTTGAAAATTAAAATACTGAAAATTCAACGTATATTTATTGAAAAAGGAGGATTTATTTTATTTCAACTCAATATTATAAACGTAACTTATATAATAAATTCGATAATATAAACATAACAATTCAATATTATAAACATAATTGTTTATTTATTTCTATGCAATTTTTTAAAACATTTCAAACAAAATGCTGAAAAAAACATGACAGCAATAGTGGTAAAAAAAAAATCAGGACCAGCAATGGTTATCAATTGCGGTAAAATTTGATTTTTCACTTTAGTTTGGCGCCGCCCGATAAAGCAAAGCGCTCTTAAAGTAGCCGTCAATGGGAGAGAAACATGAATTGCAGCGCCGGCGTGAACGTGTTAAATGGAATGAGAGAAGTCTCGTATAGTTAGGTAATACCGTACTGTCTAGAGCATTATTTTCAGATAGCAAGCAGGTGTGTTCTCCCTTTGACTTTCTAGTGTAGCATAGCGAAGAAAACCGCAGATGTATTTTGAAGGTCTTCCTTTCGTCTGATTGAAAACAAATTTATTACTGACCTACAATTTTAATGACAAAACCTCTTGCCAAGTTTCATTGATCTATGATGTTGTTGTGCTTGAGTTGTCGCGTTCATATTGTTATAAAAGTCTTTGTGTGGGTGTATGGTGTGAGCAGTCCAACACGCAGGATAATGGAGAATGAAGGTTTATTCACAAATATGCAGGAAAACACGTAGCACAGGTAACAAAAAACAATAGTTCTTGCACAGATTAGCAATGTAAACAGACAACAATTTACAGGTAATAACAGTTCAGCACTTTGATATTTAGCAACACAAACAGTCAGCAAATAACTAATAACGACAATAACAGCACTTTCAATAGCGCTCAGCTCACCGGCTTCCTAACTCGCACTGCGGACGAAACTCTAAAGTCGTCCCAATAGATCAACACTACTCCCTCTGATCCAAACGCGGTCCTTATATACTCTCTCCGACAGGCCGTGACGTCACATGGAGTTTTCTCGTATAATCAAGTGTATTCCCTTTCCTAATAGAGATATCGAGAAAAGGGTCGCATTTCCTGGAATCAACTATTTGTCGCCAAGGTCAGGGGTCCCGGTAAGGCCGATGCCCTTCACTCCATACTTACCCCTGTAAAACTCCCTCCCCAACTATAAGACTAGCGAGGCAGGAAAGCGGCATTACATCTTTGTAACAATATAGACACTCTTATACAGACTGACAGTCAACCTGTTGATAGATTTGGTCCAAATTTTGATGCAGTTTACAATTCTGAGTTGCAGTTCTACAAGTCACCATCCTTCTAGCTCTTTTCGTTTATGAGTCATCGTGTCCAAACTTCCTGTAGCAGTGGCGACGATTGGATGGCAAAAGTGTGAGGGGGGAGGGAAAAAATTTAGAGAGACCTTAAAAGTAACAGTCATTATAGAGGGTAGAAAACAAAATTTAAAAATTTAGTTGCAAAATTTAGCTAGCTTTCTTGGACCCTATCGATTTTTTGTAATTCCTAGTTTTAAGCAGCTGCAATGAAATGAAAATTTAATTTTTCCTGCAAAAAGTAGAGGCCGATAGTCCCCTCTTCGCACCCCAAGTCGCTGCCACTGCCTAGTTGACAGATTTCGTCAACAGAACTTGGAAGAGATCTAGAAATTTGACGTTCAGACCATATACCAAATTTCATCCTTCTAGCTTGTTGTGTTTTTGAGTTGTGTGTTTACAGACTTACAAACCGACTGAAAAAAAAAATTAAATTGGAGATTCATCAAAAAGTCGAATTTTTTGACGCTCTTTGTGTACTTCGTAAACGAGAAAGTAAGAATTATAAGCAGAAAAAGCTTTTCATTTCCTTTAAAACTCTTTTCCTGTGTATTAATTCGATGTCTCCCGTTTGTCAAAAGCTTTTATTTAATGAAAATCTTATAGATGTATTTTAAATATGTCCCAAATATTTCTAATATATTCTACATCCTGGTGAATGTGTCGGAGGAGAGAGGGAAAAGTGCTGGAAACTTGTATCACGAGATTTGTTCGGTTTCAGTTTCTGTTAGTTCTTCCAACCCCGGATATTCAAAAGCTTTTTATGACAAGGGGAGGGTCACAGGACTTGAATGTAAACAAGGCCGGGATCCTAGTCACGATTTTTCACCGTGATCAATAAATCAAAACAAATTCGGATTTCATAGCCACTTTCAATTCTTTACTGTCTCCAGAAATTAAAATGGCGTTTTAAAATTATTTATTGCCTTTTTTATGACATGAATCTAAAGGTATCTTAGGGTTAAGAACCACTTTCCTGACGTTATTTAAAAGACGCTTTTATACCACAGTAGAAGAAGTTAGCAATTTTTTTGCGTTCTCTTGTCTGTATAGTTCTTTTATAAAATGTTTCATTTTGAAGTGTTGAATTCATAAGTGGTTATACTGGGTGTTAAAGAATTACAGTAATGAATTTACTTTTGGACTCAATTCAAATCTTTGAAATTCGTGCAGAAGTTAGACGAAGATGAAAATAAATATTACGCTATAAGAGAATTTTGTATTCAGACGTTGAAGCTTATCAGATGATGATAATTGATTAATATGGTTTTTTCATCCTTAGGAAGCTTTATGAACACATTTTTTGACGAATTGAATGCAAGCTCAGGAAAGGACAAATAGCAACTATGTTCGCAATAAGAAAATATATTTTAATCATTAAATAATACGGAGTGAATCGGAAGTCTTGAGACAAACTGTAAGGGATGGTCGAGCCCAGTAAAATAAATAATTTTGTGTGTTTGTAGGAATGTGTGGACACGAGTGGCGCATTGAGTCAAGAAAATCTGTTGTGATCATTTAATAATACGGAGTGAATCGGAAGTCATGGCACAAACTGTAAGGGATGGTCGAGCCCACTAAAATAAATAATTTTTTGTGTGTAGGAATGTGTGACGCATTGAGTCGCAAACATAAGAAATAGACACGAAAGGAAACGTAAATTGTTTTGAAATTACTTTACAGCATCGTTAAAAAATATTTTACTGCAATTTTTACAATAATCAAAATTGCGTCCACCAACCGTATCGCATATTAGGCAGCATCGATGGAGCAAGTGATGTACAATTTCAAGATATTGTGTATTTCTTGTACAGCCACAACGAATATTCCAGTTATAAGGTCCCCAACAGAGCCCGTCCAAAAATGTATGCCAAACACTACATTGATTCTTTCAACTATGTATTGCTATTGGTTTACACGATTTTGAATAGTAATTATTGTAAAAATTGCTGTAAAGAATAACTTTTTAACGATGCTGTGTAAGTAAAATTTTGTTTCATGTCTATTTCTTGTATTGTATCTCAACGTGTCATTTGTGCCCATACATTCCTTTTCCCATAACATTTACAGTAGTATGTTTTCCCGCCCCTCAAATTGTGCGATGAATTCTAAAAAACCTGTATATTGAATTTTTTCCGAACTGATTTATGAATCAGAATGTAGAGATGAATAATGAATGTCGGATACTTCGAAACTGACGAGTTCTTATATTTCGAGTCATCGAAACAGAAAATTTTTGGAACGATTCAAAATTTTCAGCCGAATAACTTCAAAACGGGACATTAACACTAAACATATTGAAATTGCCGCTAGAAATCGGTAAGTTTAGTTTCCATCTGATAAACAAATCAAATAAAATCAATCGCGAACTGAAAACAGCTTGTTCTAATCTCATTTCCGTGCAATTCCGTTGTCTATGTGATTCTAATATTACTCGATGCTTTGGTCATATTTCAAACGCCTACATATTAGTGTAGTGGTAGATTTTAAAAGAAAGTCGTTTAATTTAAAGCATTGTCCTTTCCCAGTTGATTATTCAGAACTTTGTCTCGAGCAACTCGTAATGTTATTTCAAAACCGGGAAGTTATTCTAGAAAATCAGCCATTCATATAGTCAATCACTGTCACATCAGTCAAAATCAGTGCCTTAAAATAAGACAAAATATTATTTTTATTTCAAATGTAGTAATTTATGCAAGGTACTTTGGTCATTATGTCACTAACAATTTATAGCCAGAGGAGGGCCGGGCAACTGCCCATGTCGTCAAAATCCTAGCTGGCGCCAAAGCGGGAGAGTGAAGGAGAAATAATTGTGTTAATAGACATGAGTGTCGAAAAAATAATAATTTCCCTTCAGAATTGGCGACCCTTCCCTTATTCTGAATATTATCAAGACACGTGATACGTACTAAACGCTCCACCACCACTGGCGGTTTTTCGCGCAGGCGCTAGAGGTGCTCGCTTCGTGCCTCAAGACTCGGGGGGGGGCGCCTCAAAATCTAGTCGCTGTATATCGCAGTACTAAGCCAGCGGATAATTTATGACATAGGGTAAAGACGGAGTTCTAAAAACAGCTTTGCGCTTATGACCTCATATTGTCAAAATTCCCCACTGTTC
The DNA here is from genome assembly GCA_013235015.1 of Araneus ventricosus. Taxonomy (NCBI): domain Eukaryota; kingdom Metazoa; phylum Arthropoda; class Arachnida; order Araneae; family Araneidae; genus Araneus; species Araneus ventricosus. The sequence goes on from BGPR01002647.1 coordinate 56,142, forward strand.
CCCCCCCCCCCACACACACACACGCACATCACTCACCAAACGTGGTCTCGTGGGAAATTATCCCTATTAGCCTAAGATATTGTGCAGTATCTCCAAAGCGTAGTTTGATATTTTGAATGCCGCACAATATCGTAAAAATATCGTTGCAGTATTGTAGAGTATTTTATCGGTATCTTAATTAAATTTCCTGGAGCTTCTTGGTGCCTCGTGGACAACAGTTGCGCTAAGAATGATTGTGATTAATAGCTCTGAAAATTATTTGAAAACTTTCAACCTCTAAAACAGAACTAGTATCGGTTTTTTTTTCGGGGGGAGGGAGCATTCTAGAGAGTCGCCTACGCCCGTAATCGTAAACCCAAATTAAATTAGTCTACATTTTTCATAGTTATTTGTGTTATGAACATCAAATTTAAATTGTGATAACGATATAACCTGTAAAAGAAAGTATTGTGCGATTTCGCTAAAACATCTCTAAAAAAGGAACATTAGGTTCGTTTTATAGGAAGAGAAATATAGTAGCAAAAACAAAAACAGGATGAAGAAATCCATCAAAATAGAAAATATTAAAACTAGAAAAGGTCTGTCAACATAAGTTAAAGGTAGATTTTCAACTTCAGAAAATTTTTAGAACGGCAGCATAGTAAGTTACTGCTCAAATCAAGTAGTTCAATTTTCAATCTTTCAAAAATCAATTTTTTGTTCGTGCTTTTGTACAAATGTCTTGAGCATCAGCATCAGGATTTTATGATTGGAAACGCGTGTAATAACAGTTATCAGCACATGAGAAATCTCCAAATCATATGAAAGCTTACCAGCTATGCGTGGAATTCAGTAAAAGAATAAGATTAGGAAGGACTTTTTTTTTCTGATTTTCAGAATTCAATGACGGTTGGGCATTGGAGAGAAGTATTCAAACGTTTAGTATACGTGGTTGAGTTTCTCGCTTCCCAAAAGAAAAAGAGGAAAGAAAGATGTATTATACGGCAAAAACAGTAAAAAAATTTTTAAGCTACTTGCATTCAATGAAAAATTTTGCGTCGCTAGTGCTGATCATTTGAGAGGAGCAAGTCTAATGAATCACATATCCATTAACGAGAAAAAACTAACAAAAATGAAATCGTATGGCTACTTGGATCCAAAATCGAGGTATAAATTTTGAAGGAACTTTCAAAGTGGGCATATAACTCCATAATTTCAGATTGCACACCGCATTGAAGTTACGTTGGGCCGGTGACATTTGTTATAAGATTTGCATGGTACATTCAGTTGAAGACGCTTCCATGAAAAAGCACTGTTTTGGGATCCATTCCAATCGAACATTCATCGGTAATGCCTTAACAGAGAAACTTTTAGTACATCTGGAAGAGATGAAAAATCCACTGAAAATATGCTTGGCCAAAGCTATGATAATCGGGCCAGTATGAATGGAAAAAATCCAGGTGTCCAAACTGAATATCAACTCTTGGGCATTTTATGTTTTATTTACTACCCATTCCCTAACCTTAGTTCTTAGTGAAGCTCCACAATTCTGTCTGGACGCTTTGGAATTCTTTATTATTTTATAGCAAATTTACAACTTCTTTACATCCTAAACTCATCGTTGGACAGTCTTGAAGAAACATATATCCAGTATAACGGGCAAGCACTTAAGTCAAACGCTGTCACTCTGCTGGAGTTATCACTAGATAAAAGAACTGATGCATTACCCAAAAACCTTGTCTTGAGTTTGACCAAAAAGTTAAAATGTTTTAAGTTTGTTGCTAGTCTTGTAATTTGGCACTCAGTTCTCTTCAAGGTCTATGTCATAAATAAGATATTACAGAGTGAAAATATGGACGTGTCTGGTGCTGTAGAAACGATTGACAAAATAAGAAAAGCTATGGTAGAAATGAAATCAGACAAGTGGTTTCAACAGGCTCTGGTTGATGCACGTGACCTCTGTAACAGTATTGAGATTGAAGCAGAATTTCAAGAACCAGAAAAGAAAAGAGCAATATGATTATGAAGCTCTAGACTACGAATGTTAATTCTATCAGACGAAATGACCAGCTTTTAGAGATTATAACTTACTTCAATGTGAACAAGGTTGCTGCAAATTTTCCAAATCTTTCAGTGGCTTTGAGTATTTTCTGACTCTCTTAATAACTATAGCTGCTGGAGAGACTACTAAACTGAAACTTATCAAAACGTTTCTGCAATCTACCATGTCCCAAGAGCGACTAGTTGCCTTAGCAACCATGACAATTGAACGGGACCTTTTGCAGAACATTGAAATTTAGAAAAAAAATTATGGATGAAAAGCGAGAAAAGTTAATTTTTGAATGTAACTTATAATATTGTTTTAAAATAAACCATTTTAAAAATAAATTTGTTGAATATATTATTTTAGTTTGAATAAGACCTATATAATCTTAAATATGTCTGAAGTTCAAAAATTCTCACCATAATATTATTAAGACATATTTGCAGGTTAAACATGCACATTTCTATGTAAAAGTTTGTTTGGCATTTAAAATACAGACATAATAGAATTAAAAAAATATGTTGGTTATGTGGGGGGGGGCATATTGTTGCTTTGCCAGGTTGATTAAAATTACCTCGGCCGCCTCTGTTTATAGCTGTAATAATTTAATATGTGCTTATAAACTAACCCGTTAGTTTAACACTCCGCATTACTGTGGAAATTACGAGTATTAATTTTATGTGCTTCCTTTCTTATTCGTGAAAATATTTTTCTTGTTAAAAATCTTTTGTTCATTAAAGTCCATTTTCTTCCTTGTACACAGACTCTTTCTAAAATAAATTTTTAACGTGGGTTAAAATAAAATACGAGTTTTCTTGCAAACAAATGTTTTGAGAAAATTATATATATTGTTTTCCTTAATCTGTACCAGTCAGTTTTTATAGGGACATAAATCAGTGTTTTTGAGTTGATTCACAATGTCTAAATGTGCTTTTGTGTCGATGCGTTGTTTATGTGATCATTATTTTGACATTTTAGAAGTTAATAAAAATTTCTTGTAGAATTACTACTTCTTATGATGTATCAGGCGAACAGAGATTGACATTGAATGGTTGTTTGATGTTCTCATGGTTGTTTGATTCGAATTAGCATAAGCATTGACGTGCAAAAATTTTTCTTCTCTAATTCAAGCATAGTAATGTTATTTTCGAAATGATGCTTTATTGCTATTAATTAGCTGTAAAACTTGAAATTGCCCTCGCACAAAATCTGAAATTGCATCCTAGTGACTGTTCAAGCGTGTGTAATCAATAGTTGCATTGTGTAATCAAATGAAATGATCTCGCCAATAAAAATGTTTGAAAAGCAACTATAGAAAGAACACATCTACATAATGTTTGGTAAATAACTCTTATTAATCCATTTGCATCATGCAGAAATACGAAAAGTATGTTCTTTATCGCCATAAAAATTACCTTACTATAATTAACATTGCATTTGCGTGATCTGAATAACACTAATGTGATCCAGACCACCTTGTTATTGTTCCCTAGTATTATGAAGAAGAGTGATATAAGTTCTTAGAAAATGAATAAGCGTGATAGGGCCTGATTGTGATCCGGCTAGAACCGGAAATCCGGATTTTGTTAACCTTCGCAAATCCAGAATTTTCGGATTTTTGAAGTGAAGAATTATTATATTTCTCAAATTTTGGTTCAGAACAAATGCATCATTTAAAAATTAATTTTGTGGTACAGTAAAAATTCGATTAACCGTCAGTGTCCGGACCAGGGGTGTGACGGGTAACCAAATGACGGATAAAAGAAATATCTTAATACATTTGAACAGTAACGTGATTTTTCTGCTGAATTGGGACAAAAATGAAAATACAATATCAAAAATGATATACATTGTATTTAATTTTACAAAACGACCAATATGAACTTCAATATAGGGGTAGTAATGCACAGAAATGTATTGTAATGCTATAAAGCTTCGACGTTGACGTACCTTTCAGATGATGACGGATAACAGAGACTGACGGTTAATCGAAGTTTTACTGTATAATATGACAGATTGTAGAATATTCTTGAGCGCTAGTATTCAAATACCGTGCAGACTGTAGCTGATTCTTGTTCAGCAAAATTGTAATTGAAGTTTTTGGGTCATAAAATTCCTGCCAAGACGCTATTGGTACAAATTCTAGAGCTATTTTATTTAATGACTGGACAAATCGTCAAAATTCTTCACATTCCATGAGCTTATCTCTTCCAGCATACTCATATTTCAAATTCTTATCGAATGTGTGAACATTAAAGTGAAGAGCCATTGTCTACATCAAAATATACTACTGATCCTACTGAGCTTTTAATTGGTAACAGAGAAATATAAACGCAGCAATTCCCCAGAAATTAAACTTACTCAAAAAGTAAGTTAAATGTTGTAATTAAACGTGACCCGTCAAAATAGCCCAAGCCAATAAGAGCCCAGACAAAATGTTTTTTAATGTCATTCAGTATTTGAAATTGTCTCTTGGGCTATTTCGGCACGATCTATTTTGTCGGGGCTTTTATGACTTGGGCTATTTTGACGGGTACCGTAATTAATTTGTTTCAAATATTAAATATATGGTAAGAAACTTTTTGAAATGATGTCATGAAATATAAATTCGTTTTAAATAACTTTTATCTTGGTTAATGATATTGTTTAAAAATATATCTGTAATATCTATTTGTGTTATATTTTGTATTATTTGGAATTATGTCGTTATGCTATAAATTGTGTCAGTGTGTCCTACTGACATTTTGTATTATTTAAATTTTTGTGGGATTTTTACTTGACAGCAATTTTCCGGATTTTTGAAATAAAACCGCAATCACCCCTCAAGTTCTTAAAAAGTTTCTTCAATTTGATCAAACTAAACTTTGAAAAACTAAATGACTTCCTACATGTCCGAATGATTGTTAATTAATCTTGTGTTTGGTATTTTGAATTCCATCAACTGTTCATGCATGAACATTCTTAAAATTTTTAATTGAACGATCAATTGATCTTTGTGAAAATAGCCTGAAATATTAATGAACAATTATTTTCTGTTTCAGATGCCTGAAGAGCATGCGTTTTCTTTGATGAAATACCTTATGTTCAATTTAGGGCTTCGTAGACAGTACAAAACAGACATGGTAGCTTTTCAAGTAAGTCTTGTCAGTAATAGAATTCTTTTATTAGAATTATTACAGCATTAATGTGCGCAAGGTATCTTTTCAGACTCTAGAGTGTGCTACAACTTTCTAATTGACTTTTTTCTCGTATCTTTCACCGTTTACGAGATAGGATCGCTAATTACAAAATTTGCCGATAGATGGCGTTGTAAGTTGTCTCATCGAGTGGCGCATAGCCTTTTTACTATACCTAGAACCAACTTTATGGCCTAAGCTGTCACCATTTAGAATTCTTATTTAAACAGGCATGAAGAAATAATTATGTACAAAAATTGACTTTGTGTCGTAGCACAATTTAGAAATCTACGGTTTTAAATAAGAATCAGCTTAGTTTAATTACTGTGTTGCTTCTTGTTGGATGACATTTTTCAATTACTTTCTAAAGATTTAATGCATCATTTTTCCTTTCTTTCAACAGATTCAAATGTATCAGCTGTCCAGACTCATCCACGACAACTACAGGGATCTTTATGATCATCTCGAAAAGTTTGATATCGCACCTACGTTGTATGCAGCTCCATGGTTTTTAACTCTATTTGCTTCCCAATTTCCAGTAGGATTTGTATCTAGACTTTTTGGTAAGTTTAGTTCAGTTTTTGTTTTGTTTCACACTGACTTTCTACCGCTGGGGTTTTCATCTTCAGTTTATCTTAGTCTCACTGCGGCAAGTAATAATTTAGCACGATTAAATTGTTATAAAGATTAAGGAAATCGCTCGGATTAATCTAACCTCGCATTCAAGAAAATGAAATATTTATGATTTTATCTACACTGCGCACCATTCATTTATCAAATGCAGTAGATTCTCAGTAATCTGACCAATATCAGAACAGAGGACTGCCGAATGAAATAACGGAAGCGTTGAGTTAGTAGAAGTTCATTTAAAAACACATTTTAATAGCAAAACTTATATTTATGGCACAAAATATTACATATTGTACCAAATTATTCAGAAATTATACTATATGTAATAAATATTACAAAATATAATTCAAAATCTTATAGTTGACATCGTGCCAAGGTCACTGAAATCCGCATGCAGTGACTTGTTTTCCCTTTAACGTTCCCCATTCATCTTTTGAAGATGCGGACTATAAAGCCGGTCATTCACTTCACAGATAAACTGGATACTTTGGAACGCGAGAATTAAAAATCTATGGAAATCAGCCAAATGGCTTGTGATGGTTGGAATTCCGTCTTTACTAAAATCGGAGCGGGAAACGCTGGAGTTTAAATTCTCACTTCAGAGGGACCCTGAAAGAGGCTAGCGAAAAGAACAATGCCTTGCGTAGATTGAAGCCTCGCTTTGAGGGTAGCATAAATTAAAATCTGCTGACTGGGGAAAATCGAAGAGCGATTGACAAGCTGCTGTAGAGAGGGAAAGAAGATCGCTCCCCCCACCTTCGTTCAGAGTTAGCGTCCTTTTAAATATCAAGTGAATGGCTTGCCTGTATTTTTCGTTTAAAATGGGTGGGAAAAAAAACGTGCTTGGGACGAATGGCATGGCTATCCTTCAAGTAAATGGCTGGCTTAAGAAGTGCCGGATTACTGAGAGTCTATGTATATCTCGCATGCTTAATTATGTCATATGATAATCAAGAATGTGAGACTTGGGTCGTCTTTTATTGTGTATGAAACTTGCTTTTAACTTTTTAGTTATTTATGGTATTGTAAAAGTAGTAATAATATCCCTTATTATATTCTTTATCTTGTAAATGTTGGGAGTCTTGTGACAGAGTCTTGGAACTGGAGATTCGTGGGTTCGAGAATTTATTCTACGGAAGATCCGCAGTATATGCGGGTCTAGTTAACCGTTAAATCTGTCATAGGTCAACCTTCCATTGGTGTGGTGTGGAAGTTCAGAGAGAGATTTGCTGCGTTTGGTGTCGTCCTCGTTATGCGACCACGGCTCAAAAAGATGAGGTCCTTCCTAATATAGCCCTCATGTAGGGGGTTAATCTACCAGAACTAAACTGAACAAATCTTTTCTGAACAAAAAATTTTAACGTTTTTGTAATCAATGATATTTACTTCTTGAACGTATTTCTACTGGGAATGGTGGAGATTCTGCTCAATTAATAAAAACTCATCGCTTATAAGTTTTCTCTAGAGTAAACTTTCTGCATTTACCTTTATCATAGTCGAAAAAGGTTGTTTTATAAGAAAGAAAAAAAAATCTACAGGTTTTTATTTTCTTATAATATACAAGTTTGGTATTTAATATTGAGAATAATACAAGAATCTTGTAAACTTTCATCGTATTCCATATCCTATCAACAATTTTAAAATTCCCAATTTTGTTTGTATCATTTAATTAATTGGTTCCATGCAACGCAGAATATTTTTTAAAAATCTATTATGTCCTGGATTTTTTTTTACCCTAAAAAAATCCCCAAAGAAAAAACATTGCTTTTTGTCTTGTCTCTTGGAATATTTTTTGCATGAAATTAAGGCTAAAAATTATCATAATTTGATACCTAAATTGTGAATTTGATTTTTGTTATCTGGCTAATAAAATCTTAGACGTATGATTAATTTTTTCGGCCATATAACAAAATATAATAATAAATAACCGATATTTTTTATTTAAAAATTTAGTTTTAGATTATTAGACACATTTCCTTTCCAAATACTTCGAAGTTTAATTCTAGTCTAAAATTTATTTTTCGACATTTTAAATATTAACAGCGCTTATTTCCTTGAGAAACTATGGAAAGGTCATCATTGTCGACATTTGTCACTCATAAGTGACGTTATAATTCTGGTATCGCTTTCTTGCTGTCCCTTTTAAACATTATTCCTGTTTTATGTAAACCTTCCTGATGATACTGACATAATATCCTATCACCGCCATGGAAAAAAAACCAGCGCGAGTGGTCTCCCCTAAACTTTCTCGTATACTTCCCCAAAAAGGGGCTGTTTCCCCTCCCCTCGCGTGGATAAAAAAAAAAGTCAAACTTATTGTAACCCAGAATCCAATGACTATCAGAAGGTCTTTCATTGTAGATTATAGTGATAGTAAAATATTTAGGTAAAGAATCAAATTCAAAGAGATGCGTACCTATTAAAACGCATCTCACACACTGCTAGGTTCCTTTCCTGCCGTCTCAAGGACAAAGTGACGTAATTCGCTCAATAGCTTCCGCGTGTACAGAGATTGCTACCAATGGGCATGCACATGGAGAATCGGATTAGAAAAATAAATTATGCAATTTGAACGCCTTTTTTTTTAAACGGTTGACACAACAATTAGACACAAATCTGCAATTAAGGTAAGAAGGCAGCATACCAAATTTCATTTATCTAAGTAATTTTGTTAAGAAGTTATTGCGATTAAAAATATGCGATTATACAGACCAACAGACAATCAACCCTGCGACGGATGTGGTTCAAAATTTGATACAGACCTATATTCAAGATGATAAAACTGTGTACTAAATTTTATCCATCTAGCTATTAAAAGTTTTTGAATTATAGTGTTCACATGAACGCGGACAGACAGACTTCTTGTAGACGGATTTTGTCCAAAATTTGATAGAAACCTACAAACTATGTGTTAAAGATCACATACCAAATTTCATCCCTGTATCTCTAATAGTTTCCGAGTTATGAGTTCACAGACAGACATAATTTCAAAATTGTGTTTTTCGGACTCAGGGAGATCTAGAACGTGGAGATTCGTCAAAATCTCGAGTTCGAATTTTTTGACGATTACAATACTTTCTCTTTGTATACTTCGTGTACGAGAAAGTAAAAAGTCGGTCAATGTTCTTTTGGTCCGCTGTACTCGGATGTTGTGTAATTCAGAGCATTGAGTCTAAAGATTCTTTGGTGCTCGGAGAATGTCGAAGCGGTATTCTGGTTCTCTCCAATGTTCTTTAACCCTTTTAGTGACGACCGAAAGTACTTGTGTGAAGAATGCCGGCCCAATTTGATGAATTTTCTAAGGTTTGGGAAAAGGCTCATAAGAAACAAAATAAGAATGATGTTTACAAAATTCAAAAAGGAGCATATTACGAAATAAAGGGTGAATAATGAATGCCAATTGTATTTCAATATTTGTTGAAAATCATACGAATAACATAAATATAAAACTTTACAAAAACAGAAGAATCGAATATTAACTTATCATATTAATCGAATATTATTATTAACTTATAATATTAATAGAATATTATTAATAAATCGAATAGTTTAATAAAACCATTTATAACGTTTTATAAATAGTTTTAAGGCACTAAAAGGGTTTTAAGTTTAAGTAAGGCGCCATCGCATATCAAACGATATATCGTCGTTCGGCACTAAAAGGGTTAACTTGTCGTCTGTAACGGCACACACGGCATCTTTTATCCTCGCCTTCAATTCTTCAACGTCAGTAACTGGTGTGGCAAAGATTCGGTCCTTGATGTATCCCCAAAAGAAAAACCCGAGAAGACTAAGGAGGAATCAAACGATTTCGTTTATTCTTCCACTAATGTTTAATTCCGCGCACTGCAATTAAGTCCGCAAGCACTGCCACGTATTAATAGTTTAATAGTTTTTTTGTGCGATAGAACAAAACGCTCTGTTGCACAAAAAAAACTTTTAAAAGTGAACTATTCCATTGTTACCAACATTACTTTATTACATTCAATGATTATTTTGCAATACATTTTTATAATCAAAACAAGACTTTATACTCACCCTGTATTAAAGCTTTCTACCCATAACTGATTTTCTTTACTATATTTTTAAATTAATTTTTCTTTCTTACCTAATTAATTCGATTTTTAATTCTGTAGATTTGATTTTCCTCTGTGGCATGGAAGTAATTTTTAAAGTGTCACTGTTACTTCTTGGCAACTACAAAGATTGTATTTTGAATTGTGATAGCTTTGAATCAACAATGAATTTTCTCAAAGTATCACTGCCTTCCATCGAAGTTTTACAAATGGAAATTATTTTTAACCAGGTGCGTATTAAAAAATTTGTTTTTCAAAACATGTAAAATAAATGCCGAGAACTGAAGTAAAAACTGTCGAAGTGAAATATAATTAAAATGAGATAAGAAAATTAATTCAGTTTTTATATTTTGTTTTTAAAATTCGAATAAATTTGGCTGCCATTATTATAAACCTAATGGGCATTCAAAAAATCCGGTGAATAAAATTCCATGATTTTGCAATCTTGATATCAGAGCCAATTTTTAGTTAATAAAATAATTGCAGAGCAGTTAATGACTGAATAGTTTCTTAATTTTGTTTGTCATATTCATGTTTATTTTTTCTAGGTTTTTAACCTCGATATCACCAGGCAGCTACATGCCTATGAAGTGGAATATCACGTGCTTATGGAAGAAATGATCCACTCTCCTAGTAAGGACTGTGAAGAATTGGAAAATTTGAGATCAGCTAATAAAAAACTTAAGGCACAGAATATGGAGCTTATGGAACAGTTGCAGGTACGAATGCTATTTTGTGGTGATATGACATTATTTTCATTGCATACTGCCTCTTGTTTGATCTGTCGTATTCAAGTTCACCCAGATTTGTTTTTTATTATTAAGTGCAAATTATTCGCTTTTGATATCTTTATAAAACTTGAAAATAGGTTGATGGTACGATTTCCTCTCCCATCCTGTGCCATTACCACTGGCACATTGGACTTTTCCTCTGTGCTAAATTCGTCTTTGACTAGTATGCCATTATAATGACTATTTACGTTAGAACCTTTCTAAGCTGAGTTTGATTTGGAACAAGCAAATTATGAATGGTGTTAATCGTTAACAATCCCAGAAGTGTGATCCGATAGGCCAGGGGTTCCCAACCTTTTTCTCTCGCGTACCCCTTGATTAGCATTTTTATTTTCTATGCAATGAAGTTTTTATCAATGTTAAGGGCTTAGGCAAGCGTAAAAGTCAAACGACTCGAATTATTAATATTTGCAGGACTTACTTTTGATTTACATTTTATTCCATTTTTACAATAGAAGTAGTTCTCCCTTATGTTTTCCTGTGTCCGCCATTACCCACTTTGAGTTCGCGTACCCCTAGGGGTATGCGTACCACAGATTGGGAACCTCTGCGCTAGGCCAATCTAGAACCAATATGGCATATCGTAGCAACGCGTCGATTAAAATCTGTTCAATAAAGATGGTAAGTGATGAAAAAATTGCGCCAGATTCACTCCGAATATGCACTTTCAAGATTAGATATCATCCAACATTCCTTTTTAACTTTATGGATATCTAATTTGGGAAACTATGAATCGAATCTTTCAAAACAAAAATGATTCATTTATTGTGGTTTCGCCGACGTGATTTAAATACGTAGATTGTGTTGGATAAAACGCCCGAGATCCGCAGTGAATTACTTGCCATCTCTTTAGCATGCCTGTGCTGCTGATTCTTGGAAAAGGCCGCGTTGAAATTTTTTGTCATTTGTTTTTAGAATGTTCTAGTTGTCGAAAGATGGCTAAGAAGTGCATTTTTATTTGGAGTCTTTCACGCAGAATTTTAAAATTGCAGTGCTACAATTTAGTGTTTTAATGTACGCGCACGGCCGGATTATTAAATAGGCAAAGTATGCAACTGCCTATTGGCCCTGTAACTTTAGGGGGCCCGTGACCTGGCATTTTTTTTTCGGTGCGTTCAGCATAATTTAATTTCGTGTTTTCATTCAAATTACAAAGGCCGTGCTCTCGAACTTTTCAAACTAAAAATCAAGTATCGTTTAAATTTTGGAACATTATTCTAACATTCCTAATTAATTTCCTTTTGCTAGTTTTATATTATTGTTTTATAAATTAAAAAAATATATATTACTCTCTAATTTAAAAAATGTACCACCTATTATTAAATAGTATTTAGATTATGTTAAATGTTTGTCATTTTTAAATTTTAATTTTGCAATATTTTTTATACGCGATATACTGAAATCATCTCTCTTGAAAGTAATCCACAATTAAATGTTTTATTATTTCAACTCGTTGCTACTTAAAACTGCTTGTATAGGTAAAATTAAAATCAATAAAAAGCTATCTGGTTTTGGAATTTGGGGAGGGGGAAAAAGGGCCCTAGAGAGCTTAATCGGGCCCTGTGTACGAGTTTCTGTTAATTCTCTTGAATTGCAATGGAAATTTATCGTTAAATTGAGTAGCTTTTTCTTTATATTTAATTAGTATTTTTCGTTGTCCTTCTAGGTTGCTTACTCGAGGATTCACAGCCTCGAAACTTCCAACTCCAGCTTGAAAAGCACTGAGAAGCGTTTGGAAGAGCGTATTTCTTGTTTGCTAGACGAAAAGGAGGACCTGATCTATACATTGAAAATTATGAAGAAACGTTTTGAGTCTCATGAGGTGGCTCGCCTTAAGAGGGAGAGTTCTCCGGAAGAAGAGGAAGACCACCCTCCTCCTTTCGGTGTTGTTTACGCCCTGGCAGGGACGGAGAAGGAAGAAGATGAGCACTTCAAAGCCTTTATAAAGAAGTATTGTCAAGAGAAAGCTGTAGATAGAGGTACGTTTAAGGCCGGTCATTCATGAGCGCACCACGCTATTCCATTTTTTAGTCCATCCATTTAGGCTGGCCATTTACAATCACTCCACGCCACAGAAATCCAGTTTTCCCCCCCCCAGTTGCCACTCCCCTCAGGATTTCCAAATTTACCCTCCGACAACTCCCTCTCCAAATGGCGTGGAGTAATAAAAATTAGACAAGGTTGGATATCCGACTTTTCGCTCCACGCCAATTTTGACCTGTTTCCATATTGACGATCTGTTTTGACTTGGAACGGTTGGATTTGCGTGGTGTGACGTGATCGTAAATGACAGGCTTTACATATCGAAGAAGAGTAGGGAGAGGATTTTCGAACCTTCAAAGTCTCTCGTGTTTGCTTTTTTAACATACAGGGTGCCGCAGATAAAACGGTTCACGATCGGCATTGAAGAGAGGTGGTGACATTGTGTTCCATTGTTCATAGCATTTGTTCAATCGTTGCCATGCAGTTGTAGCCGTTACAAGAGATAATTTTTACATATGGAACTATTGCCGCATTTCAGCACGAGTTTCGTTTTAGATTCCAAATGCACCTCTTATCTTATTTTGTGTTAATATTCATTCGAGAGGTTCATAAATGAAGACAAAACCACCTGGTAATTCAATCGAGGTCTGTGCTCCCAAAAATTTCTAAACAGTTAGAGTAGCGTCGTTACTAAAGCCGGATACATTCTGTGGAACTAAAGTGCATAATCGAAAATGGACATCATTTTCAAGATTTCCGTTCATGAATATCATTAACCCTCTGACTGCCGAATTTTTTAAAATGCAACGTTTGTAAACATGTTCAATTACCGTTGAACCAAGCGAAAACGTCCTGTTATTCTGCGGCACCCTTGCCCAAATGAAAGTGAGACTGTGCTTCTAGCGGCGTTATTCCATGTGTCAGAACTTCGAGATTTCTCTGGGAGACAGCTGTGTATGCTAGGATAAATTTGGTATATCGCTATTGTCAGCTGTGTGTCCGAGTCAAACAGAAGCAAGTAACCTCCTGCCATGTATTCCTTTAAATAGGCTCAATGCTCAGTAGTCCAACTTTTGTTAGTAGAAGCTGCAAATTGAACGGACAATTATAGTCGAGTGTGTATGGGACTCAATTGTACCTATGCCCAGAATAGCAGTTTTCCGATAATGCAGTGATTTTTACTTTAATGTCTAAAATTGATCTTTCTTGGCACGCCAACTGTACTCAAATGCCCATGATTGAAACCACTGTACCATCGAAAAACTGCACTTTACGGACATACACTTAGTCCCATACACCTTCACCATTCTATTATAAATGTAGGTTCCACTAGCAAGCTCTGCTGACAAAAATTGAATTACTGCCTACTGAGCCTGTTTAGAGGAATCCATGACGCCACGCTATTTGTTTAGTCGCTTTTATTTCCTACAGAAACACTCTTCCGTTAACGGCTCTATCCTGTCATACTCAGCCTTCTACCACGTTGATTAACGCCACTAGAACCACATTCTCACCTTCATGCGAGCCCGCTTTATAGAGAAACTGCAAGACACGTGACATCGTTTTATTCTGCTGTCAAACGTTTAAAACATTTTTATGTAAGAAGTATGATAATCCGATCTGTCTAGAACTAGTCAGCCGTGAATTATCGATTTAAATTAATTGATTATCTTAAAGTGAGCGTAGCACTGGTATTTACAATAACAATTTCATTTCAAATTAAAAGCAATCAAATAAACTGAGTGGGGGAAATTAAAAGGTTATTCGGTTGTTTGTTCTTTTCATTGTGCATTTGTAGGCATAGTGTGAGATTTAGGAGAGTGGGTTGATAATTCAGATTTTAGACTCTTCAAGGTTCAGAATGTATGTTTTAAGTGGTGAATAAGCATCAGGTGTGCGCAAAAAGGGAAGTATCTATATACTTACATAATTGCCACCGTTTAATGTAATATCTTCCCATCTGCCTTGCAATAGATTACTTTCTTCACCGATAGGTGAAAATCCTCTGGTTTAGGGTAAAAAAAGTTCTTGTAACAGTGTTTTCACATCTTGCACATTATCGAAGCGTTGAAGAACGTTCTGCAACGATTCAAAAATATAGCACATGTTCTGGTCTTGTAAATGTGTTGAATGAAGTAAAATTTACTAACCAAGATCGAGTAGTTTTGATGCAACGTTACGTCCTTTTAGAAAGATGCGCAGTGGATTCCCATATTTAATTGGCTTGGCGCACTTGACGTGTCGTGAGCGTGAACTGCCTCCATTGTAAATGAGGACTCTCAGAGTTATTTCAATTGCCAAAACTGTATTGCTTTTCTGTATTTACTAATAACGTGAATTTAAACATTATCCAAAAGCCTTATTTAAATATAACAATTTTCCCAACTGGTTTCTTTTTATTTCTCCTAAATATTAATTATATTGAAATTCTTGCGATAATTCTTTTCTCTTATACATTTTTTGAATAGTGGACGAACAGAAGCCATTAGCTGGTGGTATCAGTGGAGGTAATGAGCCTTTGACTAGTGGTGTCAATGCAAATACCAAGCCTTCAACTGCCGATGTAGCTGATGGTGTCACTGAAAGTCAAGTCCACGATGAAATACTTAAAAGTGAAGTCGATGATGAACTTTTAAGTGGAGTCCACGACGAAAGTTCCGCGGAAAACGTTTTCGAAGATGCTGCTGATTTCACTGTTTTGTAAACAATTTTTGAAATTATTAACTCATGTTAACATTTACAGCGAATTAACCTTACACAGGAATAAATGGTGCTGTTTTCTGGGCACAAATCATATGAAAAACGTTGTTACATAAGTTTTAATAATATTGTATGCTGCCAAGCAGTGATTCTGTTCTTTACACAAAATACTCGAAATGACAATGTTATTTAATATGTAAACTTTTAAATTTTACTTGATTATATGATAAACAAGATATATATATATGTAGCCAATTCTAATAGGAAAGTTTCCTTTAAAGTCAGTAATTGTTATTTTTAAAATTTTCTTTATACTCGATTTGATTTATTGAGTCCTGTAAAGCACTCGGCGTTGATTGCATGTAAAATTTGTTAAAAGAAATAAAAAATACCGATGTACTCCTTGTCTCTTTCTTTGTTTCTGAGCATATTTACACAACAGGGAGCTTGGTGCTGACAGCGCCGTCTTAACAAATTTGGGCGCCCTGGGCTGGAATAATTTGGCGCCCCATCAGAACGGTAAGTAGGAATTTCAGTGCCTATAGCCCAACGAAAATACCTAAATAATATATTTTTTATTATTTAACACCCACTCCGGCCCAGCCTACCCGGAAGGGTGTACGGTCATAATACGGACCGGAAGGGACACATAAATCATGAAATAAATCCATACTACATCCAAAAGGGGCCGTCCACAAATGATGTCACGCTTGGAGGGGGTTCGCGAAATTGTGACATCACACATTTTGGTTAAAATGAAAACATTTAAAATCGGCAGATAAAATTTTAAAATCACCAGAATTTGAGGGTATTTTTTAATCGAGATTAAAACAACTTTCATGTGATTTTTTTTTCACTTATATTCCTTTCTTTTCGAAAAAGGCATTCAGGGTAGGTTCTGAGAATATGGTAGCAGCAGAAATTCTTCACCATTAGAAGAAAACCTCCTCCTGTTCACAAATGTCATTAAAACACGTAGTTAAAGTTTAAAAATAAAATTTGAAATATGATCTATAACGTAGTGCTTTGTTTCTGAGCTGCAAGTTTATGTTTATGTAATATAGCGTGACAAGGGGGGGGGGTATGATGAAGTGTGACACTTTGTGACGAAGGGGTTCAAAAATATTGAAAAAAAGTGTGACATCATTTATGGACAGCCCCAAACAGGGGAGGTGAAAAATTACAAAGAAATATCCATAAACAAAAAATCCCCAAGAGCAAGTAATACACAGAAACCGAGACATACACCACGAAAAAAAAATTATGACAAAAGAAAACATACAGAAAAAAAATTTCATGGGAAAAATACAAAGGCAGTGGCTAACACAGTGAATAAACACGAGCAGCGTTCAACAGTGTGTGCAAGTACGAAAGAAAAAGCATAAGAAAGGCGTAGATCGGGTCCGCGCCGTAGATTTTTCGTGAAAACGTCAGAATAAAATCATAAAACAAGTGTTTCGTATTCATATGTAATTTAATTCGCTATCTTTTTAATACAATATGTTCACAGAGTAGTATAATGGTGACAGAATAGATAAATCACAAACTACCACAGCCCCTTGCTACATGCGATAAACTTGTGATTTATCTATTCTGTAACCATTATACTACTCTGTGTAAATATTGTATTAAAGAGATTGATAATTAAATCACATATTAATATGAAATACTTGTTTTATGATTTTATCCCGACGTTTTCACGAAAAATCTGCGGCACGGACCCGAACTGCACCTTTATGTTTTATTTAGAGCATCTTTTGATGGCGCCATCGGTTGACAGTATATAGAACTACATTTCGAATATGTGCAGTAAAACATTATTTACTACAAATGCTCATATTTCCCGTAATATTCAAATTTTAATACAATGTTTCTTTGACGTATTGTCAAGTAATTCTGTAAGTTTCGTACAATTCGAATGAAAACTGCATGTTATAATAAAAAAACACGCGGAGTTTGAAGTTTCAATTTAATACCGATTTTTATTTATATTCTGATATATATTTTTATTTTCTCAGTTTGGTCCTAGTAATACTCCTCAAGCTCTTTAAAATGACACCAGAATCAACCTCCTAGCTAAACGCGTTTCCACACTACACTTATTTATAACCTTACATAAAGCTAATTCATAACAATCACGCGCATGCGCCTACACTGGTACGATGACGTCACAGGCAAAACAAATACTATGCGACAAACTCTTACATATATGATCTATCCGTTGTGGGGTCACCATTCTTTTGGCATTATTAGTCTCGTAGTTATTAGCGATTCAAATCTGACGGTATTTTGTCACACAAGAAAGTTCCACCGACTGTCACTGTAACGATCGTCCTATGTCCATTCAACCGGTTTGGTTGCCTTAACGGCAATAGGCATGGGGCGGCGTTCTGTCACTGTAACGAGCGGAAAGAAGTTTTCGCGTCAAAAAAATTAAAGAACAGCCATAATTAAGAATATTAAAACATTCAAAAAAAATTACATTGAAACATCCTTGTAAAGACCGGCAGGACCCAGTGGGAAACCGAGAACCTAAATAATAATATAACTGAGTAAAAATGCCACCTGTTCTGTGTCTGAAGCCTTCAATTTTTGTAAATCTGCGCCTTTTCAAAATACGACCTTGCAAGCCAACTTCCACCCTGTTCTTAGTTTTAGTGGTTACATAACAAAGTATTTTTTTATTTCGCTTCTACATATTTACTAGATACAAAAATATAGTAATATGCTTAACATTTAATTTAATATATTAAAAGTCATATAAATACTTTGTTTTATTTAACATTTTAATTATTTATTCGACAAAAAACATGCTCTTTGATTTATAGTATAAGATATTCATGTTTATGCAACATTACAAAATCGATGGCTGTCTAGTTGCAAGTTCTAATCATAATTTTAACATATTTAAAACTATAATTTAAAAAAATATGGTTCAAAATTAAAATGAAACCGGTATAATATGTTTGTAGGCGGATTCGGATTGATGGCGGCCCTGGGCTTATAGCCCAATTAGCCCATTACTATGCCAAACGCAGAACGCGTGATTGTGGAACTATGCGAAAAAAGCAAGGGAAAAATACTCTCGCTGGTTTTTTCTGTTCTATTATACCGATCCATAAAATATTGGGGGAAACTTAATGATTATGAATCGAGGCAGATTTAAAATTCTCTCTTTTTAAATCTCTTCTCTCTTAGTTTTTGTACGTGCATCGATTCTCAGTAGCCAGGGGTGTAGTGGACCCGGAACGCCGTTCCGGTGCTGCTTTATTTCACGAGAAATAAATAAAAAAATAGTGAAAACGTCCTTAAAACAGCGCGATTTTTGTCAGCCAGATTAAAGCGTCCCAACACTGTTTTTAGAGCGTCCCGTCACTGCTTATTTTGCGACTACACCACTGTCAGTAGCTCACTTCAAAAAGCATTTTCTAATCCAGAAACGGACTTCTTGCGTACTTTCTTTTAACATTAATTACTTATCTTTGTTCCTGTTTACGAATGGGACTTTTTAAAAACTTATGATCCTATTAGTACCAAAAATCTGTCACTTTGTTATTATTATTATTTTATGATTGAATTTACATGTTTTGGAAAGAATTCATATGAAAGAAATTTGTCATATTTTGTTTTTTTATCCGTCACAAGATCTCATATTTCCCAGTGGCGAACTGGCCAGCTTGCCCAATGGCAAGTGGGCCACATAAGACAATATGGGCCCCTAGGATATGAGTGTGAGCGAGATAAAGAGAAAGGGTAGAACTTGTTCTAGCAACTTTCATGCGCCTTTTAAAAAACAAAATAGCAAATAGTTTTACAAAATCAGATTTGAGTTTAGAAATAGATTATATTAAGGTTCTGATTTTTTTTATTTATAATATTTACAATAAATGAAACGATCATATCTTATATGTAAATGAATAGCATTGTAGATGTGTTGGATCCATTGTCTCTTGGTAACCACGATTTTCAAAGCCAGTCCGCTACTGATATTAGCTAATTGCTTTCAAAAATCAAGAGGAGAGGAAAATTATTTAATCTTAGTGAAGTTTCTTTTACGCTCAAAAATGTACAGGTAAAAGGAAAGACTGACTACATTGAGAAAAAGGAAAACGTTTTTTCGAATCATTGGCGGCTCCATATCTCTGAGTGCAACTGTAGGACCTGGGCCTTACCACACCCAAAGAAAACATTTCCGTGTGTCGATCCAAGGTCAACGCCGAACGTACTGTCTTTGGCCACACCTTTTCTTTGAGCTCATTTCCCCCAACTACTTGACAGGCACTTGGAAGGACACTCTTTGCCAGTAAATCCTCGTCCTTTTCTTTTTCGCTTAGAAACATATTGCGACTGTGTTTTAAACAAATGTTTTTTTAAAACCTTTCTTAGTGTGTTTTTTATTTCATAAAATAAGCAGTAATTTTTTACTTTCTCTTATATGAAGAGAAAGGTTTGTAATAATCAAAAATTCCACGTTTCAGACCTCCCTGAATAAGAAAACACCGTTTTTGGAATTACGTCTGTCTGACTTTGAACATAACTCAAGAACGCACTGAGCTAGAAGAATGAAATTTTGTATCTGGTTTCTTTCACCAAAATTGTGGATTTCTGTGAAATTTTGGACGAAATCAGTCAGTGGGAAGTCTGCCTCTACGTTATTGTATGTGACGTATGCGAACGCGACAACTCAAACACGCAATCAGCTAGATTTATGAATTTTGGCCAGGGGTTTCGCCAGTCGGGGGGGCAGGGCCTCTCTATCGGGGATGCTGTGCCCCCCATCGGGGCAAATTTTTGTACCCCGTTCCCCACAACGAGATATTCAACTAGCAGATAAATAAAGATCTGAGATGGTCATCATTACGCCCCTCCCCTTGTACAGTAGCTCGTGCCCCACTGTCGAGGAGACTGGGCCACCCTGATCTTGGCATAATGTTTTGACACCAAAATTGTAGGTCTGTATCGAATTTTAGACTAAATCCGTTGACTGTCTATAGCTCTGTCAGTTCGTGTGGATGTGAAAGCGATAACTCCAAAACTGAACAAGATAGAAAATGAAATTCGGTATCTGGTCTGGACATGAAATTGTAGATCAGTATCAAATTTTTGATCAAATTGGTCAAAGGGATGCAGGCCCGCCGAGAGAGCGGGACTGGAGGGGCAAAATCC
The DNA here is from genome assembly GCA_013235015.1 of Araneus ventricosus. NCBI lineage: Eukaryota > Metazoa > Arthropoda > Arachnida > Araneae > Araneidae > Araneus > Araneus ventricosus. The sequence continues at coordinate 76,687 of BGPR01002647.1, forward strand.
CCAGGGTCCTGACCCAGGGAGAGGCCCGGGAAAAAAAATTAATTTTTCTTATTTCCAAGAGTATTTATTTTTACCCACGGAAAATGGGACCCGGCATGAGTTGAACTATATTTATTTTCTACGAATATAAATTTCACAATCTCATTACATTAATCGAAATACCAGTAGGTGGCTAGAAGTCAGATTTGCGCAAAAATGCTTGATTTCACCGGGCAACTGGAAGAAATATTTCGGTCCGCTGATTAGACACTATAGTCATAATTCACAAGGGCAGTGGGGGTATAGATGCCCCGGGCGCCAGTTTTAGGGGCACTATTCATTCTTGTAAAATTCCTCTCAACACATTATGTAATTTTTTTTTAATCAATAAAGATTCTACTACGCACATCCATCCAAACTGCAAACCGGAGGTTTTTATGTCTGGACTCTGGGGTGGGTCGTAGGGTAAAGTAAAGTTTCAGAGGCGTCATGGAGTCAAAACATTACTTCATTTATGCCATTTTTTAAACCAAAATATGATTAGGGGGCGTACAAATGATACCATGCCTCGGGGGCTATTTACGCTTGCTAAGCAAATGAGGAAAAATAAATCATATTCCCTGGGCGCCTCTTACCTTCGCTGCGCTACTGGCCATGTTGACAAACCGTTAAGATGTTTGTGTCACCTTTTAAAGTCAAATGTAATAAGGAATCGGAAAATGTCCTGCCCCAGGCGCCGTTTACACAAACTAAGCTACTAATGAAGAGGGGGGGGGCGAAAAAATCATATTATGGCCCGGCAGCCACTTATCCTCGGTAAGCCACTGCGCAAGGGAGGCCTGCGTGCCAGTTTGAGGGGCCTGTAGGACAGTACTTTGTCTCAGGGCCCATTTCCGCTGTCGGCGGCCGTGAAGGGTTGACGTACTTTTCCGAACTCTACTTTCTTACTAATATACGACGAAGCTGCACAAAATGCTCCATACTGTGGAGGTACTTCAGTTCTCATCGATAATCCGTTCAAAAACAATCGACGAAATGCAAAACCGAGGCAATTATTTCCATATGAATCAATATAAATCCAATTAAATCGTTCTAGACACTACAAAATACGTACCAAAAACACATTTGTAGAGAATAAATATAGTGTATAATAATAAAAACAATAAGAAATTATATAAAATGAATATAAAACTGCTAAGCACTCTAGAAGTTTTTTGACTGGCACACGAGTAAGACCTTCACTTTGCAATCACCACTAGCATTACCACCCAAGACTATCTTTCATAGGCTTCTTTAACAGCGCAAGATATTTTACTATATCTCCATGATATTGCTACGAAATTCTGAATGCCGCACAACATCGTAAAGATGTGGTATGAATATTGTGGAGCATCTTGTGCTAATAGGGTTATGTCCTGGCATTGCCTTTTCCTCCTGTGTAATGAACGTCCTCTTTGGCATATTCTTCCAAAAGATGTCAGTTTCAGCACAGTTGAAGACTTTTGGGGGAATGCCCATACGTAATCTTTGGATTCGGACACAAATTTTTCGACCCCAAACTTGTCCGAACTTCCACCTTCGTCGTTTGTTTTCGTAAAATTAAGAGCGAGGTCACGTCGACGAAATCCGAGACAAACGACGAAAACCGAGACAAATTTTTTGCGGAAAAAAATCGACGAAAACCGAGGTATTACTGTATTTGAGAAAGTCGAGGGGAGAACACTCACGCTGGTTTACTGAGTTATCTATACATATAAAACGCTAAGGTAAGTGGAACAGAAAAGTGGTTAATTTCTTTTTTGTCGATGGCAACGATCGGTTTGTTTACAAAACAAAGCCTGTAGTCTCATCCATGTTAGGCATAACTTGATTGTTACAGACTGTTACGATATTTGTTCTGGTGTAAAATAACTTTTTCTAAAAAAAAGGAGTTTAAAATGAAGAATTCACAATATTTCTTACAATATGATGAAACTTTGGATGAAATTATTCAAATCAGATCAGTTAGAAATGAAGCAGATGGCTTAGGTGAGCCAGAAAACGTTTAGATCAAAGTCAAAATAATTCAAGTCAGCGAAGATAAAATTGTGGCAATTTACAAATTGAGGTGAGAATCATGAAACTTAACTATTGTGAACAGTGTACATTGGCTGCTTTTCTGTTATGCGCACACCACCTGGCGCCTTTAAAAAAATAAAAATTGGCGAATTTTCTTGGAGCACTGAATCGTCGATTTTGCTCTAGAAGTGTCAGGAAAATCATGATATGAGCGAATTTTCTTGGAGCACTGAATCGCCGATTTTGCTCTAGAAGTGTCAGCAAAATCATGGTAATTTTTTAATTAAAGCTTTTCCTCAAAGATGGGATTGCGGCGTATACAATACGATTTAATTTTGATTTGTTCTGTAGTTAAATGAATATTTAATTAAAATTGCAACACAATTAATCTGCAATTTATTTGATGTTAATTGCTTAGTTAAAATTTATGCTTGATTGGAATGCTGTCAACCCTCGAACTAATTGAAGCGAAAGTGCGCCCGTAAAATCATGAATTGTATTATGAACAATATTTAAACCAGGATATTATTCCTAGTGCACAACAAAAACTAATAACAAAAATCTCCATCCAACTGCGTATTATAAAGGTGAAAATCTTTCGAAATTTTTGCTTCAACAGTTTCTTGCTACCAGCTACATTTGCTACATCAGTCCCATTCTGTCCTTTAAATCAAAAGTCCGTTAATTTGAGAATTTACTGAATTTTGAAACTAATGAATAATAATAAAAAAAAGTATGGTATTTAAATAGGAATTCATTCTACAGATGAATGCCTTTTTTTATCTTTATCATTTCTACATATTAATTCCACACTTAGTTTTTACTCCTTGTTTAATTTAATTCAGAGAAAAAGGAACGCAATATGTATCTCAATCAAGTAATATAATTTCAGTTAATGTGAAAATATCTTAATTATACTATATCGAAAAAATTTGCTCCCATACTTTAGTTATGGTTTTGTCTTACTTGCAAACATGATACATTTTGCAGAAATGTGCATCACTTTGTTTCAGTGTAGAAAACTAACACAAGATGTGACAAAAATTCAGCATTCAAACTCTCAGTAACTGCTACATTCTCAAATTCAAACGTGATAAATTGCTGTATCTTTTTTTAATGAAATAAAATAGATACTATATATGCTGCATTCTATTCTATTTCGAGAAATGCAAGAGTTCACAGCATTTTTATTACACCATGTCAACTTACAAAATGTAAGCTTTAAATTGCTAAATGGGCTCAGATTTTCTTATGCTAAACAAAAATTAAAAATTACGAGTGAGATGTAGAGAAAATTTCGATTTCTTTTTTCCTCCATCGCTTTCTGTTTCCACTTCCTCATTTTCAATATAAAGTAAGGAAATATATTATCCTTTGGGAAACTGAAAACTCTTCCTAACCCTTGCCCAAATTCCTTGTAGTTGCATTCTATGCCATGTCAAGAAATGCAAGGTTTCACAGCATTTTTATTTCATTATTTCAACTAACAGAAAGCAAATAAACTCTAAACTACTAGATGATTAGCTCCCGTCTGGGGGCACCACGAGTATGTGGATATGATAAGCCGCCGGATATTTAAGTGGGTTCTCGCTGGTACAGTTCCCCCCTCCATGAATAGTACGTACCTCCTTCGGGAGGGGTCGGGCCATTGCCGGTGTTGGCTACTAGGACTCCGGCCTCAGTACTCGAGCTATTGGAGCGGCTGTCATTCAGTTTTACTCGGATGCTACGGCAGGGCGGGGTGTCTCTGTGTATGATATGATACTAGATGGTTAGATAAAAACTTTAAATTATTCGACTAATGTATTTGATTATGCGTTAATGAATACTAAGAACTACTGAGGTCATAAAAATTTTGTATCGTCGTGACGAACGTCAAACCTCATGGCTTATGTAAACCAAAACACTTTAACTTTACAGACTTTCCTCACCTGACAATAAGAATTACAAAGAACACTGCAATACTTTCGTTAATTTAATAAAAAATACAATGAAATAACTAGTCAAAAAATGTTTTCGACCGTGTCAATGCTACAAGTACAAGTGGAATGACTAGAAAAGTAGGACAATTTTCGAACCTGTAAAGCCAGAAAGCAATATTGTCACGATTTTATTATTTTTTTAAAAATGAAAATTAAGAACAAACAGTTGTAGTAATTTTAAATAAAATCAAAAACTTTGGTTTAGCTCCGGGGGGGGGGCTTCAGCCTGATAGCCCCCCCGGATTCGCCACTGGTCTATAATAATTATAGAATTTTTTAGTTTAATTCAGGTGATTTTGAGCCAAAAGTCTTTAAAAAAAGAATTTAAATTTGCTTTGAATGTACTGACTACTTATATCTTTAAAGAGGTGATTGTTGCCATTGTTAAGAGCCTAAAGTTAAAAAAATTCAATCTGTTTGTATATAATATTGGTCGGCCTTGTTAAAATTATCTGTAAAAGAAAGAAATTCATAAAAGTCTTTAAGACTTGTGCAAATATTAGTTTATCGCATTTCAGAAACAAACAGAACTTCATCTTCAGGAAAGAACTAGTCTTTAACAACGCCCAAAGCATACCACTTGACAGTTTGACAACAGGGGTTTTTCATTTTCGATGAGGAGAATGGTGTTTAATTCATTGACCTGCCAATAATTTTCCAGAATTCATTCTTATCTAAAGCTAAAATTTTTGAAAATCGCGTGTAGAAAACAAAGTATTTATAGTAATGAATAAAAAACTGTACCGCAGAATAATTAAAATTTTACATAACACTATATGCTGGTAAACATTTTTAAAAATATTGATTTTGGCAATTCATCTTTAATTAATTTTCCACATTTAATGAAATATTGAAATGCACAAACACTTCCGAACGATGGGATATAAATTATGAGATGGACATTAAAATATATTTGAGAGGCGGAACTGAATTTTCTCAAGTTCTAACTGAATATACAGGGTGTTCCAAAAAGTAGAACAAGCGTTTATTTTCTTAAATATTGATCCTAGACATATACTTCCAATTACAAAGTTTCATAAAATAAGGTAAGAATTTGTATGAAAATGCTTTGATATCCAAGGGGATTGATAATAAAAGGTTACAAAAATTAAATTTTATACGGCCTCTGTAGAGCAAAAATGTTAATTAGTAAAATGTTTTTCTTACATTCACCTATTCACATACAAAAGTCCCCGCTTCTATCTACAAAACTTACAAAGATATAAGAAGACAAAAATTATTGACTTAGACCACTTTTCCTAACCTCTCACTGCTGTTTTATCCAACCTTTCGACGTGCATTTTAGGGATAATATATATATTTCAATAAATTATTTAAAGGGTGGAATCAGGAAATAACAATGTATTTGTTAACTCCTGTTAAACCTAAAAAGTAGTCATATAATACATTAACTGAAGTATTTGTAAAAATAGTTAAACTTGTGAATCTTCGAAAAATATTCAAAGCAGTGACCACTCATCTGCTCAGAAACAAGCAGTGCTAGAAAAGTAATACTAGAATACAATGGAAATACAATTCTTTAAAAATAGCTTTACATTCAAATAGTCCAAACTTGAGGTTGTAATTATCTGAATTGTATTTTAGAAAATTGCAGTCCTTTTTTTCGGAGCGTGACTTTTAATAACAGAAATCGAATATGTAGAAACCAGCCAAGTTCCCGTTGAAGCAACTTGAAAGTGAATCCGAAACCTAAAAACAGCCAAAGGGAGAGAAAAAAAATCAAGGGCGCGAATCATGGGTGACAATGAAGGAGGGAAAAAAGAGCATTAGTTGGCCTAGCGCAAAACAGGAGCATTCGAAAATCCAGTTCTGGCTAGGTTCAAAGGTAGAAAGGATAACTATTCATTCCCCCATTCCCCCAACTATTCATAGTCCCATTATGTCACTTAGTTGTACGCAATGAGCGAATTTTAGGGCTTTCCAAAACTATTTAGTGTACAGCCTCATCTTGTGTCTGTCTTACTTTTTCTTTCATTTTGTGTCTTCTTTTCTCGTTGATAATCGAACTCTCAAAGCGGAGAAGTAAGCAAATAAGAATAAAAACGATAATGCGAATTCTTAAAATAATTTTAATGAGTTCTGCAACTCTAATGGACGAGTCGCCACTGTCTTTTGGTAAAATTTAATTATACGCACAACGCTGAGAGCAAATAATTTAATGTTCTTGTCTGATATTAGGATATTTTCCTGTTTTATGTTAAATGTAATTATCTCAAGTTGTCCTTCCATTCTTTATCAAGTCGATAGTTGCAACTATCTGCCAATGAAACTGAGTAACAGTATTCGTCATTGGCAAATTTTTTCCCATCCATGATGATTGGATAATGAACCTCTAGACAAATATTTGCATTTCACAGTTTTTCTAAGCTGAATAAAGTTGAATATCTCCAATAAAAATCTCCATATAAATTTGTGAGAAGCCCCTTTAAATTTAAAAATCAATATATATCTGCAAGTTTTGCAGATAGAATCGTGAAACTTAGTTTATGCATAGATGAGTGTAAGAGGAACATTTTACTCATTGACACTTTTGCTCTATGGGGAACGTATAAAAATTTAATTTTCTTAACTTTTAATTTTCAATTTCCACAGAAGCCAAATTGCTTTCAAACAAATTCTTACCTTATTTGATGAAACTTTGTAATTGGAAGTTTAAGTTACACCTTGTATATGTCATATATTAGATACCGGAGCCAGTAGTCAATAAGGCATGTTCTGGTTTCTCAGTGGAGGCGAACTTCCACCATGCCGCCTTTCCTTTATAAAATACGTAGGGCACAAAATAAATTAAACGAAAAAAAAGTCATTTTATTTGTAATGTAAAATACAAAATTACAAAGTAATTTTTTTGCTTTTTAATTAGGAAGATCGTTGATATTATCATTAAGCTCTATTTCACGAGTTGACGCCCTCGGTCTCTACAGATAGTTTGCGAAATCTCACACCCGCTTCGCAGTCTTTCTTTCACATATCGGCCGTTTATCGACAAAAGGCAAAGGATTCCATTTAATTTCATTAGTTATTTTTCATATACGCAATGATTGAGCTAGTGTCGCCCTTAGTTGTAATTTTTTTTCTGCATGTTTGATTTTACCACCCCTTTTCGGAGCGTCGCCTTCCTTGCCACCCTTTAGCTACAACCCTGAACCTCCCATTCTACTATCTTTGCGAGCAATTTTTGAACGGCGTTTTACCCGCACGGACGTTTTATCGGTTCTCTAACAACGCCATCTAGATCGGTACGATTCCGTTTCCGTCCCTGCCTTGTTATCTGATCCCTATTCGTCTTTGAGGAACCTACCTCTCTTAGACTTTGTACTCGCGGTAGCGAATCACCCTGTATATACACTGTAAAAAAAATCCCGTAAAATTTACGGTTTTAAACTGGCAGCTGGGTTGGCTGTGCAAAACTGTAAAAGTTACGAAGTAAATCTGTATGCACAACGGTTTTTTACCAGACAAGAACAAGTTTTTTCCGTAAAAGTTACGAAGTAAATCCATAGTCACAACGGTTTTTTACTATATGAGATCAAGTTTTCTCCGTAAAAAAATATGGTAGGCGGAGTTGAGAAGTTTTCCTCCTGCACCCGAAGTGACGTCATCGACTGAGTTGAAACGTGCTGATGTGAGTGACGTCATCTTTCCAACTTAGAGATTTTCATTATTTCTCGAATTATCTGGAAAGTCAATTAATTAGAAATCTTAATTAGTCAAGGTTTAATTATAATAAATTAGGAATATTAATCAAGCCTTAATTATTAATTTCATTTAATCTAATTTTTAATTGAACTTATTTGGACGATTTCGATGCAGATGGTGACAAAATTTCCAAGTCCTCCGAGCCGGAGATCGAACCCGCGTTCAAAGAGTCGGCAGTCGCTCTAACCACTAGACAACCGGAGACTTCAGAAAATTTGGTAAAAATAATCTATTTGAGTTTTAAAGTCACTATAGCTCTAGTGGCGCCACCTAGTGGTGTAAATTCAACTATTGCCAGAACACGTGTATATATAAAGTTAAACCGCAGTTTTATTCGAATAATATCAAAAGCATAAAATAATTGCTGAAAAATAAGAGAAAGTGTAGAAAATAATCTTAAAATGATTTAAGAAAAGAGAAAGTTATCGTACTGAAAGCAATACCGCATGATGAAAAATAGAATTTGCATTGACGGTTTTAAACCGTTAATGGTTGAAGTGAAAAACGGTGAAAAACCGTTTTGTCAACAAAACAGTTTTAAACCGTCAAATATACGGAAAAAGTCCAAAAAAAACGTATATTTTTTACAGTGTATAGTATTCGTTAAAAAACTAGACAAATTTAAAATTGAATTTTTCTATATTGGTTTAAAAATTGTTGTTGTTCTTAATGTGAAAAAAAAAATGACTCGAACTGTACAACAAAGATGATGCATGTAGATGCTATTCAATAACTTCTAGTTATAAAAACAAGCTGTGTGCATTTATTTATCGCTGTAATTTTCAAATTTATTCGTTTGCCCAAATCATAGGATGCCTATTTTCCTTTTCAATTTGAGAAGATTCAAAGAAAAGTGGCATTAGTTCTTTTATTTATACCAAAAAGAAAAAGAAGTTCTCAAGTATTTGCTTTCCTTATTTATTCGTGCCATTAATAGAGAGCAAAACAAAATAATACAGGAACTACGCATCAATTCAATCTTTCAAACTTTTCCAGCTTAAAAAAAGAAACCAAGCAATCTCATTATTTAATTGTTTATTTTACAAAGGTTTCTTCCCTAAATTAAAAGTTGATTGTAACTTACCTGCTTTGGGGATATCAGTCAGTTAACCTTCCTCGTTTCAAAAACGGATTCCTCGACGAATTGAAGCGAAGGCGGACACACAAAGTACCTAAATAAATAAAATACAATGGATCTTAATGAATGGGGGTTGGATTATCGTTAGTTACAATAGCAGTAAACGCATGCCTTGTTTTCTAAACGATGTTAGGGCCGAACCAAACACGCTCTGAATCACCATTTAGGCAAAGGACAATGGGAATAATTTGGAAGAGAAAATTTTTTTATCCAGTCCAAATCATAGGATGTCTTTCTTTTGGAAATTATTTCCAAAAGGGAGATATATCAGCGTTAAACAGTTTCGCAGTGTAATTTATCATGTTTAAAATGTCCACTAATCACTTGCTTTTAACAACCGAAATTTTTCCAGTGAAATTTTTTTCGTGTCTGAAGTAAGAGCATCGCGGTTATTTTCTAAGTAAACAGAGTCCCGCTACTCTTAAGTAATTGGCAAACCTTCCCTAATAGATTTTTTTCTGCTCTTTCCAAATAATCGCTTAATGTGACAAACGTGTCCGAGTTGTTTAGATCGGATATTATTTTCTCCCACTTTTGATGCTCGGGACACGAATTCGTGATGTATATAATAAAATCAGTTAGAAATTTAGGTTCGTGCTCCAGCTTTCAAGTCCGTGAACAATGTAGAGATGCATTGTACTCCTGATTGATTTTTT
>BGPR01002647.1:89685-108843 GCA_013235015.1 Araneus ventricosus
TATTTTCATTAGTTTTTACAAGCTTTTGGTGTGTTTACACGGATTTATTTTCATGACCAAATCAGTTTGTCCCTTATTAATATTAAATAGACATAACAGCTTCTGTATATTTATTTCTAGCAAATGATTAATGACAGTAATTTTGTTCATGCTGATGTTTGTTAAATGCATTCTTCCAATATACAGTTCATTTTAAATATACAGTTATTATGAGGAAATAATTAAGAGAAAATCAGAACAGATACCGAATTACAAAAACCTTATCAGGAGTATTTATTTTGTATTCTATAATTTGTAAATGAAGTTTTACAAACAATTGATCTCCAAAAAGAAGTACTTTAAATTCTAAAGAATCTATGTAAATTATTATTACTAGAAGTTTGAAAAAGAAACCATGAATACCACCAAAGGAAATATATCAGAATAATGAAGCCTTTTTTGTATATAGTAAGTATTTAACATCAAAAAAGAAGAAGAAAATCATTTTTCAACATTGAAATTCTAATGTTTTATCTTTCATGTACTGTCTTTCAAAAAATACCACAAAGGGTTTGACGCTATTATTATGGATGGAAGTTTATAAATGCGAATAAATTTTTCTAGAAGAGATCAGAAGATGTATCCACCTAGTTCTGAATTTAATGCGTTTTCTTTTGAAATATATCCACGCACAACTAAAACTCTTTCAGCTTGGAGCGTACTTCTTGGAGTGAAATGGTTAAATGGTCAAAAAAAATGAGAGTATTGGAGTAAATAGTAAATGGTTAAAAGAATTCGTTAAATAGTAAAAGAAAGTTCATGAGACTAGCTAGGAACATGGTAGGAGGAATCCATTTCTAGTAGGTAGGTATGATGTACTCACTTACCGTCGCAAACTGGTGTCAAGAATAAATTACAATCCCGACTTCAATGTATTTGTCCCTATTCTGAAATGGATCTTCCTTAACATAACCAGTTGCTATAGCGACCGCCGTCAATCGTAAAACCTTCGACGCCAGAATTTCGTGCAGTACAGACAGTACGCATCATGTATTTAAAAATATTTCACTCTTAAAGCTTTATTATAATGTTCTCTAATTGCCCTCGTAGACGAGGGGCAAGAATCAATCAATCATCTAAAAATGATATTAAATTGAGAAAGACAACACTCAATTGTTCTGAATATAGAAATTAATTTTAATGCATATTTGAAAAGCAACAAGAAAAAATTTGTATCATTGTCCAATTATATAACTCTGAAGCACACAGAATGGGTTCTGAGCAGCATTAAAATCACTTAAAAAAAGTCGTGCGAATATCTTTCACACGTATGCCAAAACCAATCTGGAATATCGAAGTCGAAAATTGTGGCTGCGCATAATAACTAAAACAAAAATCGACGATTAGCTAAACAATTTTAACTGAAGATAGTATTCCAACCGGTGCAGTAGATTAATCTGCCCAGATCATGAGGTAATATCATGCAAAGTAAAAAAAGAGAACCAAAAAAGAAGAACTAAGTACTAATGTCAAAGTAACACTGCGAAATTCAACTGTTGCAGTTGTGGCTAGTGGCGTAGCAATGTCTGGCGGCACCCGGTGAGGAGTTTAAATTTGTCACCGCCATGTCCACCAAAATATAAAATGAAATTTATTGAGAAAGCAATTTTTTTATTCAATTGGTTAAGTAAAGATGGCATAATATTAATTATTTTGTAAACCATTTTTTATGAATTAAAAAAAAGTAAAATGCCTTTTCATTAATAAGCCAGTTTAATGTACAATGTAAGAAATCTTTTTCCGTAGTGATCGTATCTAGTGCATAACTTTATTATTATTATTATAATACAATTTAATGAAAACTCCATTGTTTACAAGTTTCATTCTCTAAGCTCTAATCCAACAAACAGTACTTTAACATGATACTCAGAATATCTTCTTTCTAACTTTTTGCTCTGCAAATTTTGAAATTGCGTCATCAAAATCGATACCTTGAGCTACACTATTTTCACAATTGGCAGAATGGCTAAGCTAGAGAGTCGTACATAGTGGATCTGAGATAATTCTTAATTAGTTTGAGTGTCGAAAAACTCCTCTCACAACAGTGCAACAGAAACACATAAAGCTAAGCAAAATCGATGATAATTATGGCAGAGATTAGACAATGAGTCACAGTACCGGTTGTTTGTTTACTTGAGCAGCATAGTTCAAAAGAAACGAGACAGAACACCTCATGCACCACACAGTAATACTATATCATTACAGCATCACATCGTTCACCTACAATTTGCTATTGTTAAAGCCCATGAATTTAACATGTTATTTTATGTAACAAAAAAGGCGCATTAATACAAAATCGGCAATTTTTTGTCATCCCCTCAGAGTTGGCATTCTTACGCCACTGGTTGTGGCCGTTGTTGTATTTCGTATTAGAGTGTGGCATCGCTTTTGCACATATTGCTCTAATGTCGAATTTAATTTACTAAATATTTGGTAAACAGTTTACTGGACTGTGTTTTCGTGATATGACTAAAAATCAATTTGTGGATTTCAGATTGACGTAGCTGCCTCTGCAAAGCCTTGTAACGAAACTGGAACATACTAAATGCTTGGATATGCTTATTGAATTCCGAATTAATGAAAGGAACTATAAAGTAACATTTTTGTAAGAGACATTTCAACAAGGACATTTGTAACATTTTAAACTATTCCTTCCATCAATAAAAATCTGTAAAAATAATAGGCTCCTTATTTGTTGCAATTTTGTTTATGAAGTCCAAAATCCATCAAATTGACGGATCCCTTAAACCTGATATTAAGAAAGAGATATTCGAAGGAAAAAATATCCGCAAACTCACGTTTGAATTAGTTATTAATTTGCCTCATTAAATAAAAGTTAATAAACGTCACTTTTAATACAGCCTTCCATTCTCTAGTCTACACTGTTTTATTATGCTGACTGCAAACGAAATTAAAATCCTTTGGGCCATAACTTTCATGCTTTCTGAATTCAGAGGGAACCATTTTTTCTATCCTTCCTTCAAAAAGTTTGGAATGTTTATCATATCTGATACTATAATTTGTTAATACTTCGTTCCTACCTTTGTTACTCTTTTCCCAATAGCAAGATGGGGTGGATTTACCGAAGTGGCAGTAATTATGAATGCATTAGCGTACGAAAAAAACCCAACCTTGCTAATTTCTCTCTAATGAGGTTTTGAAACCTATGGATACAAATACCGAAATCCATCTATGGCAAGTGACTCGAGGCACGATCGAATGGGACAACTGGGCGCGGCTCGCCACATCCAGAAAATGAGTGATTCTGTGATGAAATTGATCTCGAAATTAATGACTAGGGCCAAGGTATAAAGAGAAGGCTATATTTCGGAATTAAGTATTGAGATGGAAGCGTTGGGCCTGTTTATTGGAATTTCAAATGAACTTGGGCTAAGACTTATGAGGCCTTCAAATTGGCCATCAACAAGTACTTTAATGCAAGAAGGGGAATGGAATGAAAGTGTAATGATATAATCTGGTGACGAAGATTCACAAACTGGATGGATGTTTCAATTGATTTTCGCATGAAGGGGCGTTCATATTAAATAAACGTGTATCATCGCAGTTTCCGTTCCGAATATGAATGTTAACATAGCTGAGTAAAATCAGTTTTTTCTCATTTTTTGTATGGGTCTTCTTTGAGAAAAAGGCCTGTGAGAAATGCGTAAGTCCACTAAGAACAGCGCCACTTGTGGTGGGAAAACGTGAACTGTAACGATTCAGTCGAAACTATGCTAGCAAGAAGTGAACAGTTGCCTACGCCTTCCAAATTAAAACCCTTTGTTAGAAATTGCTATCGACGTAGATGTTAATCCTTTACGTGTATATGTTTGTATTTTAAAAAGAGCTAACTGGCATCATAATGGTAAGTTTTTCAGTTTATCCGCTATCCTATTTCTAAAATATAGGGTTATTAAAAGAAGTTTTATAAATTAAGTTGTGTGCTTTTCATACTCGCCGTGTCGTGTATTTAGTAGAACGTGCTTTTCCGAAACTAATGGTTATAACTAACTATACAAATTGTTATAATTATGGGAATGATCATCAACACAAAGATAAGATTTGCACAGAGTAGTAAAAGAAAGTCCAAAGTTGTTTCCAGCATAAACTATCGTTGCATAATTCAGATGTTATAAGCAGTCTTCTCCCTGTTTCAATTCCTGCACATGTTGAATTCGATATGATTCCCTAAGCAGCTTGCTTCTTAGAATAAAATGTTGTTTGTGGAATTCGTAGCTCCCTGTTAGCTTCGTAGGTCGGTTTCCGTGGACTGCATTCAAAGGAATGATTGATTTTCTCAGCTTTATGTGGTGATACACTTGGACGGCCGTCATTTTTCCTCTTACACACATTTTGTTTCGATAAACTGCCGACGACATCTACGAATGCTCTTGATAATTGGAAGTATCACTAAAGAAATCCTCTCTGCACTATAATGTCAGAACGTGATTTCTTAGACCTCAACATGCCGAACGTCTTCCGATAGATAGACCGATAGACAGACATAACTACAACCCTTTTTTTCGGACACGGGGACTAGGAGTGGCGTTAGAGCTCGCCCAACGGGGGGGCACGACTGTTGTACAAGGGGAGAGGCGTAATGATGACCCTCTCAAATTTTCACCAGATATTTAATTATCTACTAGTTGAATATCCCGTTGGGTGAACGGGGTACAAAAAGTTGTCCCGACGGGGGGCACAGCATTTCCGACAGGGCCCCCCCTCCCCCTTTGACGCCACCCTGTCGGGGACTATGCGAGGGGATTCATCGAAATCTCTATGCCGAATATTTCGAATATTACAGTACTTTCTCTTTGTAATCTTCGTATACGAGAAAATAAAAAAATATTTTGTAACAATATATCGGAGTGATAAAATTTCTTTTTGTTGAAACTGTGTAACGAAGTCTAACAAATTTTAGCAATTTTTTTTAAAAAAATTAACACCGTAAATTATCTTTTTTTAAACATAAATTTTATTTAAAAATTCTTTCTGATTGTAGAAAACATTTTTCTTGAAGTTTGAACAGAAGACGCCGGATTTTGCTTAGTTTCCTTTGTACAAAAGAAGTGTTCAGACATCACTAAAACTATTTCTAATGCTTGGGAACATGAAATATATATTTGTTGTAAGCACAAATAAGTAAATGCACAAGAAGAATATTTCATGCGAATCAAATACTGGATACAAAGAAGAAACACTTTTTTAACACTGTAATTAAAACTGGAGATGAAAGTGACTCATGACAGAAAGGATATTTTCCATATCATCCAAAATGAAACATTATCTCCTTAATCTTAGAATGAACCACAGAAGGCATATCATGAGCTCAAGTGTGGTAGACCCTTTATATAATTGACAATAAATTGATAATTTGATTATCTTGCTTACGGTATACATACTTTATATTATATAATGTCATTAAAATTTAAATTTCATGTATTTTTTGTTAACCAATGGCTTCAGCTTTAGACTCCTAAAAAGAAAAGTGGTATAAAAACGAACCAGTAGAAACCTCCGTCCAATAATGGGTTAAGACATCGTGTGGCTAAGAAACATCAATCGGAGTAGACGATTGTGAATTCTATAGTCAAGCAGCTCTTTAAAACAGCATTATCCAATAACTGGTTAATCGATGTGAGTTTTAGCAGCGAATTTCTCGTTGCAGTTGGGCTGACTAATGGAGGTTGTCTGATTTTCATTAAAGCGAAACTCAAAAGTATGCCAATTTCCCCTGAGAATCCTCCAGGAAGGTAACCTACTCCCCTTTGTAGGAGCTAAGGAAGATTTCTAAGGCAGGTCGAAGGCAGGCTAAGCTAGGTTCGACCAGCTTCTACCCAGTTTCTACCAACAGAAGCTGTCAGTATTCCTCTTTATCATAAGTCTTTAGCTAGGTCTAGACCCTGTGGGGATTATACACAACAGAATCTTCCACTTTTGGTTAATTACGTGGTTTTTCTTTCAGTAGCAGAGTAGTGGGAAGGTAACTAAATCATTTCTTGCTCTGAATCCCTTCTGAATAAAATCTTGTGTTCCATGTTTAAGGGAAACTTATGGAAAATTGAAGATATTAATCTTACCGAGATTACCCTGTGACAGGACTGTTTTCCGATCATCACATGTTTTTTCACAGAGCAATCGGGTGATAAGTCGAAAAAGGAGACTACATTCTCAAAGGTGTTGTCATGTGTGTCTGTTAATAAATCGAATTCAATCTCCTGAGATCTGTTCATTTTCTATGAAGAAAAAACATTCATGCATTGAAATTAAGTTAAAACAAAAAAGAAGCTATTGAACTTACTCTACTCTTTAGTTTGGAGAGTGAATGATTTCTACACTTGTGCCCAAAAGTTAATAACACAATGGACTGTTACAATTCCGGTCTTCATTTTCTATATTTATTTTCGTTGTGCGGTTTGGATGTGCTTGTCTGAAGGGATGGAATTTTAACCCTCCCTTTGTCGCAATATCTAATAGTTACGCATAGATTTTATATGGGGGAGATTGATACGCGGAAACATTGATACAGTTCTTAAATTTTGATGATAGGAATGGCTCAAGATGTTCATATCGCCTCCTATAGATTCCACTGTAACCCTTAGCACATGGTCAATTTTTCGGCCATGTTAAGTCAAAAGTTAATTTACAAATGAATCAAACCGCTAATATTCTAGTCGAAGTAAATTTTAATCTAAGTACGTGTTGTGTGATTTCTTTCACTAATTGCGTTTTTCCTGCCAGGGAATCTACTCCAAAGGTAGGAAAAAACATTTATTTTTCTAAACTATATTAAGTTTTGAGGTTTTTCAGCGTTGATTTTGCGTGATCCCTTGTTTTAAGTAAAATATTCTTGAGGCAGATTGATACAGTCGACTCCGGGGCACATTGATATGCATCCTCTGTGTTCATCAATTTGCCTTAACAGAAACTACTTTGCAAAATCGTCTTTAGAAATGAAAAAAACGCAAAAATGAACTATCTAAGAGAAACACACAATTAAGTATTTGTTTCAAACAATGAAAACGGTTTGAATTTCATTACAAAAATGAAAAGTATTGTTGTAGATTAGGTTTTAAATATTTTTACGAATTTATTAAAATTTGAAGAAAAAATGTACGGAAACTTAATTAATATCATCGAAAAGGTAAATTTTGTATTTTCATATGGTGTGAAAATTATTTTTGTGCTATATTATTTTCGTAAGTCATCAAGGAAGAACGCAAAAATTTCCCTTAATTTCTAATTCATTAAAATTTTCAAAAACGGCTTAGAGGTTCACATTCCCTCCCTCTAAAGTATTTTTAGACACACACACATTCTCTTTTATTATTTGTAGAGATAAATTATTTTATGAGGCATTATTGTTTCATTTTTCCAGTCTCATTAAAAATGTTGAAATTTTATTAAAATAAGTTTGTTCCTTTGTCAAACTTTTAAAACTTGATTTGGAATATAAAGTTTATTGATAAAACACCTTTTTTGTATCCCAGACCTATTAACCATCATTATTTTCGATATTTCCGTGTGTATCAATGTACCCGTTGTATGGGGCAGATTGATAGAAATTGGTTGGTAAAATCATTTTGTAGCTTTCCAAAAAAAAAGGGTATCAATGTCCCCGTGTTCCTCCTATTTTCTGTTGGCCACTAGAATGTAGATGCTCTGTAAAAGCAAAAGCAAAAACCCGTGCATAAAAACGATATTTTGAAAGAAAAAAGAGTGTACGTTCAGAACTGAATTTCGGCAGAGATTTTGGTTGAAGTGTTAAAAAAAAGAAAGAAAGAAAGAAAAAGACTGAAATATGAACCGTTCAGTTTTGCTTCAGTAATAAAAATGAAAAAAAAAATAATGGTGCAGCGCCAATTTTGACGAAATTTTAGTTCCCCCCCCCCCCATTTTCGTAGAGCGCATCCCTTGCACTGATTATTGATATTTTTTGTTTTGTTGGGAGCCTTATTACCGGCTCTAGGGCCATCTGAATAGGCGAACTTTAATGATAACAACTCTGTGTTTTCAAATCACGCTTTTATTCTCACATGTGCTTAATAATTCGTTCTATTTTTGGACTAATTCTATTTCTGTGTTTTCTTCCCAAACAAAAGGCACTACGCAATGCAGTTTTGACGAATTTTACTCAATAATAATCAATAAAAGTTATTCACGTTAAAAATGAATGGTAATTTTTTCTTTTATCACTTCTTCATTTTTCCGGAGCTCCTCCTAATTGTCACATGGTGGAAATAAAAGAGAAATGCTCATATTTTCTTCTTTTTTTATAAAATTCATCTTATGAACTGCTTTCCTTTCGTTTCACAGAGTGAAAACTATATAAATGTCTTAAAATCTCACAGGATTCGTCGTCAAATATTTCTGTAAGGAACATAAAAAACTTCCTCAAAAATGAAACACAAGTATTTTTTTAAAAAAAAATTTTTAAAAAATGGAACCTATTTTCCAAAAATATTCAACAAATAACTACTCTGAATATTTAATTACCATTCTTTCATACAGATTTTATCGTGTTTCTTTTTCACGAAATAAGTACGGAAGAGAATTTTGAATAAAGATTCAACACCGCATATGAGATATAAAACTACTATTATGTTTTTTAAACCAACGTGAGTGTACTGCCCTCGACTTTCTGTATGAAATGTATATGTGTATGTTATGTAATTATATACACAATAGTGGCGAATCCAGGGGAGGGGGCTATCGGGCTGCAGTCCCCCCCCCAGAGCTTGATTCTTGAATTCAAAATTCTTGATTTAATTTAAAATCACTACAACTGTTTGTTCTTAATCTTCATTTTAAAAAACAATAATAAAAGCGTGACAACATTGCTTTCTGGCTTGACAGGCTCGAAAGGTTTTCACTCCGCTTGTACATGTAGCGTTGACGCGGTCGAAAACATTTTTTGGCTAGTTATTTCATTGTATTTTTTATTAAGTTATCGAAAGTATTGTAGTGTTCTTTATGATTCTTATTGTCAGATGAGGAAAGTCTGTAAAGTTAAAGTGTTTTGGTTTACATAAGCCATGAGGTTTGATATTCGTCACTACGATACAAAATTTTTATGACCTCAGCCCCCCCGACCCGAATCCTGGATTCGCCACTGGTACACAATATAGCACGTTTTTTGTCAAGCTTCGTAATATACTGAAGAAAAATCGAGTATGCATTTTGGAACACTTTCCTTTCGCCGATTAGGTACAAAATTTAATGCTGAAAAATAATTTTGATGCCAATACCACAAACTAAATTTCATTTATCTAAGTTCACAGACATGCGAATAGACAGATCGACAGACGGTAAACCCGTAATTGGATTTCGTCCAAAATTTGATAGAAATCTGCAGTTTTGATATTAAAATCGCAAACCGAAATTCATCTGTCTAGTTATGTGCATTTTTGAGTTGACATGTTCGAAGACAGACATAATCCCAGAAATGTTATTTTCTGATTGAGGGATGTCTAAAATGTGGAGATTTATCAAAATTTCGAGGTTGATTTTTCGACGATTATAATAATTCCTCTTTGCAATACTACATTCATATACGAGAAAGTAAAAATATCAAAATAAAATTCCCGAATTAACCAGAAAGAATCATTCCGGGGATCTAATAGACGTCATTGTATTTTCCCATCGTTTCAAAGGTAACAACATTTTCGCGAATACTTTGTCACTTGAACGTTTTCATCAAATGTATTCAACCAGTTCAAAGGTTATTGTTATTTGCCATCATTTCCGTAACACTGTCTCAATCACTTAAAAAAAAAAATCTAACACCGAACTTAATATCTAATTCAATAGACTGCACCTTGCGGTTAAAAAGAAAAGACTAATTTGCCCCCCGCTAGCCTCCGGCCGAAGGAGAAGTTGATTATTGCTTACGATTATCGCTGTGAACTTTTTGTATCTTTTTTTCCTTTCGGCGATTGTTCGCCAACTGTGTTTGCGCGGAATACGACCAGCGGAAACACCTACTTTTTATAAGAAGTTTGAATCCATAGATATTGATATCGGCTACTTTTGCGGTTCTGAAATAAGGTGGCCGATGATTACTTTTTCAAGACAGGTGGAATTTGATGACAGTTATTAAAGGACGCATGAATACGGCTTCGTGTGACCACTCCGAAGATTTTGGGGGTTCTTAAATAAGAAGTCATCTAATCAGTTATTTATTAACCTGGCACTAAGGTAAGTTTTTTTTTTAATTCTAATTTCCCTTTTATTCGCCGCGTTATTGCTTTCATTAATTGTTAGAAATAAATTAAAAATTAATAGTAACTAAATGAGAAGAAATTTCTCAGCTCATTAGAATGCATGGCGAACAGTATTCAAGGGGATTAACGGAATCCGCACTATGATTTTGCATTTTAGATGATGAAAACTGCATAACCTCGAAACTTTTCGATTTTATGGAAAATATATATATTATTTCTCTGTCTTTTCTGAACAATTTAAAACAATCCGCTTTAAAAAATTCCTGTAATTATGAAAGTTATGAAGGAAAATGTATCAGCTCTTCAACGTAAACATTGAATATGGCCATATCTTTAAAACGCTATATCTCAAAATGCGTTTTTCTTATATTGCGCGCACGATATCTCAAGAACTATTGAATAATTTTACATAAAAGTGTTAGAGGATATGTATTTTGCTACGTTCTACAAATTGAACCACATTTTTGTACACATTTCTCCAAAGAAATTTTTTGGGGGATTAGAAAAATTGAAATTTTAACTATTTTTAACATTTTTATTTTAAATTGGTATATAAAATAGAAATGAAATTTAAATGTTAATAAATTGAGGTTCAGTTTCTTTACCAGACTGTTTGGATTACTTAGATACTCAAAATATTGTGTTTAGATGAATATTTGATCCGCAATCATGCGCGCAAGGTGACTATCTCATTTTTTCTCCAAATTTTATACCTATATTTATTACTGTCTCAAATAACTACATACCAATATGAAGGGTTAAAAATGTGTGTACTATAAGAGAAACGACAGATATTTTTCTAGAAAAAAAGTGAGTTTGTAAATTTCATTGTTTCAGAGATATAATGTATCGAATTTGACAGTTTTCCACCATTTTTTCGAGGTTTAAGAGTCGTATTTCACCTTTTCAACAAGCAACACTACCTATCTCAATTTTTTGAAATTTCAAAGAAAAGAAGATACTCACTTTTTCGCAACCTATAAGGGATGCTTCTGAATTTTTTTCCACATCTGGTAGGAAAACGCGGTTTCATCTTTATATCAGATGTTAAAAAAATTCTGAAATATTGGTTTCGAAAAATTTAGTATTTTCTTCCTCTTTGAAATTTCAAAATATTGAGATATGTGGTGCTACTCGTTAAGCGACGATATATAAATCTGTACGTCAGAGGTAACAATTTTAACATTTTAATGAGAGTAAAAAAAAGTTCCAGAGTGCAATGTATCTATCGCATGCTGTATTTTATTTTTGAGAGGAGTTTTTTTGTTATTTTAGAACGATAGCTACGACCCTTTATCCGTCGGATAATGTGATCTGGATAATGAAATTACTATCAAAACATAAAATTCCTCAAAATTGGACTAACATTAGTTTACCTCTGAGGTTCATAAATAATATATTTGTAGTAAGAATACATCAACGGAGGAAATTCGAAAAAAGATGCATTCACCTATTCACATATTTATGTAGTTCAAAAAACAGATAATTTTAAATACTTTCAATATGTATCCATGTATTTGAAAAATAAATTGTATGCTCTTGGTTCTTTGATGAAGAATTTAAAAATTTCTTTAAAATATGTAATGAAAAAAACGAAATTTCTTATGAAAAAACTTAATAGTTCCAAAATTGAGTTTTTTCAGAAGCTCAATGACGTAATCTTAGCAAAGTAAGTATGGAGTTAATCTCTAAGCAGGGTCTTTTTTAAAAGTTTGCCATTCTGAGTTTTAATATTGAATCATCTATACTTTAAGCAATAAGTAGAACCTTACTAACGTAATCTTAGCGCCGAAAATATGGAGGGAATCTCTCAACAAGATTTTAAAAGTCGTTGTGATTTTCAGTTTTAGCATTGAATCGTCTATAAGCTAAGTACAAAACGTTCGAGTTTGTACGTACGCATGCATGTATAAAAGAGATCGACATTTGGTGCAAAAATATTCAAGTTTTTTTTAGTAAGAAGTCTGAACTATACAGAACAGAGATAAAAATTTAATTATCGTTTCATAATTAAATTTTCCCCATTTAAATTTAATTCCTTTTAAACATATTCAATGGTAATTTAATTTTTTTAAACGAGCGCAATTTGTTCCCTTAATTATTTAAAAAAGGACACTACTCGAATTCTTGATATAATAAAAAGGATTATTCGAAATGAAATGTGGAGGTACAGTGATACATCGTATCAAGCGGAATTCCATCAAAGTACCTCAGTTACCGTTACTTAAATCTTTTCCACCGCGGAGTCCTTACCAAAGCAAATCGAAGTCACTTTGTTTGATTTACCTCTGGCCAGCTTGGTTGAGAGAAGCCCGTATTGGAAGAGTGTTCGATGTTGCCGTAAATCATGGTCCAGCCCCGCCCATTGCAGCCCCAATTGTTGTTCGAGGTTAGGGTCAGTGGTGGTTCCCACGAGGAACAATCCACACCCCGCCTGCTCCACAACCACCTTTTGCATCAGATTCCTCGAACAGGGGTGTTAAAAGAGAAGCAAATCATTGATATTGAATATCCCCCCGAGGAATTGATATATCGACGTGTGTGGTTTGTAATGGAGACAGTGCCTGTCGATCGTTTAAGCCGGGAATCAGAAATTAAATAATCAGTGCAGCAAATTGGGTTGGGTGAAGATCCACTAGCACGTACAGTTATACCCCGAAGTTAAGCAATATTTAGGACCAACGAATAGCTCATTATTGGGATTCGCGTATGTCGGCGTTTTACTGCGGTATAAATAAATGGGAATCTAATTTAATTGGAGGCAAGGGCTTGGAAAACAGCTGTTGGGAATAGAAGTCTGTAATAAGGAATGTAGTTTTCATACGTATTGATACAAAATAGTTCAGGCATGTTAAAATAAATGCTACACGGAGCGGAATTTTTTCGATCTCGATGGCTTCATAAAATGCAACAAATTTGTCTCTCAACTCGATGTTTTTCTTGTTCCTAGTGTAAAATTTCCTCTTAGCAAGATAATTATATATTCCTTGCCTTGCAGCTAGAATATATTCTTCATTATAATCTATTCTCTCCAAAATTTGTAACCCCTTTTTAATTAGAACGAAAACTTAGGTCGGGCATGCAATTGTAATTTGCATTTCTGGAGGCTCTGGCTCTGATGTGTTGTGTATGCTTCTCTAGTACCCATTTCCTCATGCATCTCTGTGAGCTCATAGGTCCCATACACATTCAACTGTTCAGTAATTATAATGGCGGCAGGTAAAGGCGTATGGGGTGCCATTCTATGGGCTCATTGACTGTCAGCTCTTTGCTATGTAAATACAATACTCATTGATGGTATTAAGATCAACTTCCCAATGTAATTGCCTGGTAAGTTTGACAACTTCTACCTTTACATGGGCTATTAGATCGGTTTCTAGAGTTGTTTCCATCAAATTTTTGAAAAGGAATGGAAAGATTCTCAATTTGTTTTCCCGAATTCTGGATTACCATCACATGCTTAAATGGTAAATATTCGAAGCGAGAGGGGAAAATAAGGAACCGCATGCATCCGTCTCCAATGGCTTCGAATTCGCGTCAGTTAGGATAGCGTAAATCGATGTAGTGACACTTGTGTACAGGTCATGTACGCAAATGACACTGTACACTAGTGTCACTGAACGCAAGTGTCACACAATCGTGTAAGCGGAGGCATTACTGCACTGCATTGCATATTGAGTTTTAATACAACTGAAGTAATTCTAGCACAGACCTTACGTTTTGTTTCTTCTCAGTCTCCAATATCTCCAATTTGTTTAAATCGACAATAATAACATGTAATGGTAAGTATAAATAAAATATAATCTGTACGACAATTACTACTTTTACATCAAACAAAAAAAAATTGGTCTTCTGAAACTTTTTAAAATTTCTAAACGGGGCTTTATTTTAATAAAAGTCTTCCATCCGAATTCTTAGCTCGATCCGAGCATAGTGAGGAGAATCAAGAAGTTCGGACTCGTATAGGTCGTGAGGTATGCGAAAAGAATTTTTGTTTATTGTTTTACATGCAGCTTGGAATTTTCTTTCTTACAATATCCATATAATATTCACTGCACTTAATTTCCTTAGCACATTGTTTTCACCACCTCGTTACGTTTTGATTTTGACAACTTAAATGAAAGTCAAATAAAATCGTATGAAAAAGAAATTAATGAGTTACCATAGAAGCGAATCTAATCTATAGTTCGAAGCATTAATACATCTAACGGATAAAAGGAAGTACCTTCGTCATTTTCATAGCGATGCAAGACATCAATAGCTGGAAGCACACTCATAAAACGAATAATTGAAATAAACCAAAACTGTGGTCCATTTATTTATTACGGTAGTATCAATTCGAACTTATCAGAATAATTTAATCTCAGTTCCGTTTAACTGAAGAAACAAAACGCATGACAGAAATTCTCTGTTATATCTTTTTATCAGCGATGACAAATTGTAAAACTTAAACATAACACAATCAGGAATTCCAAATCGAAAAGCTAACATTCGTTATCATTCAGCATTTCTGTTTGAAATCAGTTAAAATAATCATATGATTTGTTCTTTTAATCGCAGCATTTTCAAAGAAAAATACTTTTCCTCTAGATTTTTCCTTTAAAGAATAGTATTGAATGCATGCTGTTTCTAATGAGAAGAAAAAATATCGATACTTTTTAAGCTATCTTTTAATTCAGTATCATTACTTACCCGTTTCGTGATTTTTATTATCAGTTTCCGAACTTTCAACAAATTTCGCCTCAACTACTGTCATTTTTGACGTAAACTTACGTCCCACCATAGTGATCTAATGAGGTGTCGGGAAAGGAAAAAATTATGACACTTTTTGTGGTAAAGTTAAACGCTTATAGCTCCGCAACCAAGTAACATAGAGAGTTGGTTTTATTTTCATTTAACAGAGAAAGGTGGATATTAAAGATTGCAAAAAGAATTTTAGAATTTGGAATTTGTGCGGTTTAGTCACAGTCGAGTTGCAAAGTTGGTGAAAATCACGAGGAATTTTGACGACACGCGCGCACGCAGTGCCCAACCTAGCTTCCCGCGCTTTCTCATACCTAACTATCTGGCGGCCTCAGACGGTTGTGAGCGGTATATTAACTGGATTTTCCAAATTTTGTTAAGAGAAGGCATTTGATTTCCTTAAACATCATTTTAATCTCAATACGGTTCCTACAAACTATCCAAGTACATTAGGCAATTCATTCATCGATCTTACGTTCAAGCCAAATATTACTCGAGAATTGTTGAATTACGTTTGCAATTACTCGTACCATCATCCGATTTTACATAAGATTGTTACTAATAGAAATTGTATCCAATATTAATAACATGAATAAATATATTACATTTGAGGACAAGAATTTTTTTTCTCGAAAAAAACCCAACCAAAATCACGAATCAGTCACATAAATTGAGAGTTACGAAGAGCTACTCCAGTCATATAATCTCAGAGTCACATAGAGCTACTTTAGTCACATAGAGCTACTTTAGTCACATAGAGCTACTTTAGTCACATAGAGCTACTTTAATCACAGTTGAGTAAGTTAAGTAAGTTTACGTCCCTCAATCCCAGCTGCCGTTTCGCAGAGACAGCCCCCCGTCGAATTTTGATTTTGATTTTGGACATTTGCAGTTAATGCTCAATTGTTGCGAAAGTGTTCCATTCACAGTAACCTTACGGGGAAGCGAAAATTGTTGGTGCTTCTTGAAACTTTCCTGCTCTGAAGTTTTTTTCTCGAATAATGTCATTTTGTTTTGCTTTTGTGTTTCCTATCAGTTTTTACGTTGGATTATGATTATCCATGATTTCGAAAACAATTCTACTTTGAATTGCATTGAGAAAAATGCAAATGTTATACTTATTTTGTACATGCACGCACACGGGTAACACACACACTCGCTCGCACACGGAGGCACACACACGCACGCACGCACAAGGGGGACACACACGCACGCACACGGGAGACACACACAGGCACGCACGCAGACACACACACATACACACTAGATGTAATTCAGTTGTGGTTTTAAATGAAATTATAATGATAATTTATTGGCATTCACACTTTTTGTAGGTTTGTGAGATAGAAAGAAAAATTTCTTGTTCAATGAAACATGCATATGTGGTCAAATATATTTTTAAGAGCAAAAAGTTATCTATTTTTATTAAATATTTTTGATTCTGCTGTTTTTCATACTGAATTCACCTTAAAATGATATGAAATTTATAATTAAGGTAAAATAACATTATATAATGGAAGAAACTTTAACAGTAAAACAGGACTTCATCTTCTCCGCAACTCACAGAAGACAAACATACATATAAATCACTAATAAAATATAAAATCCAATTAAATATCTTCACACACAAATTGCAACGTATATGATTTGTCTTGATGTACATTGGTAAGAATCCTGTCAAAAACTATAAAGATAATACAAAAACTGCACTTTTGACGAAAAGTACGATATGAGGAAATAAAAAGGAACATATTCGTAAATATTTTATGTTCGGATAAACGGGGAATTTGCCTGGAGGTAGTCTTCACTTTGGGATCGCATATCTCAACGTAGATTGCACTGAAGATTTTTTGGTGATGGACTAATAAAAATCATTT
Organism: Araneus ventricosus; assembly: GCA_013235015.1. Lineage (NCBI taxonomy): Eukaryota > Metazoa > Arthropoda > Arachnida > Araneae > Araneidae > Araneus > Araneus ventricosus. The sequence goes on from BGPR01002647.1 coordinate 106,568, forward strand.
GGCACTGCCTATGAAAATGTACAAAGGCAGTTTCTCCTTTTTTAAATAATAACATATCCTACTAATAATTTTTATATTTAATCTAAAATATGAGAATGATAAGCAAATACTGTGCTTATTATCAATATATCGCTCGGTGATACATGGATGCATCTCTCTCATTTTTCCATTATCTTTAACAATTTAAAGAGTTTCAACATAGGCAATTAAGTTCTGACTTATAAATACCACCCCTGACCAGGGAAAGATTTAGCTTGTTGGAGACCCCTGGCGCAAAATATCTTGGTGGCCCTCTGAAACATTACAATAAGTACTTGCATATTTCAACTTTTTAATCATCTATAAATTTAAAATAATATGGTAAAACCTACAGAGAGTTCGCCAGCCCCATCCACACGACGGATTTCGATAGTCTTTATGTCATATGAAAGCTTATGACGTCTAGATATGTCATCAAGGGTCTCCTGCACCCTTTTTTGAACGAAATCGAAAAAACATATAGAGAATGTATGGTGAAGAAATGTGTTTTTTATTTCGTTCCAAAATAGGGGGCGGTGGGGGGGCAGACGACCCTTGATGACATATATAGACGTTATAAGTTTTCATTTAAAATAAAAATTGTCGAAATCGGTTAGGTGGTTGGGGCTGGGGAATTTTTACAAGGTTTACCCATAGACAATGTATAGAAAAGTGTTTTTACGATTTCGTTCGAAAATGGAGGGTGGGGTGGGAACAGACGACCATTGATGACATATCTAGACGTCATAGCCTTTCAAATGAAAAAAAAATGTGTAAATCTGTCTGGTGGTTGGGGCTGGCGAACTGTCTGAAGGTTTTACCATATTATTTTAAATATATAGATCCCAACAGTTCCATCAAAATCGCGTGTCAAAAATATTGTAAAATAGCTATTGTAGGTTATACAAAACATTACAACTAGATGAGGTTTATTGAAAGATTTCACAATTTGAAAGGAAGCAAAAATATGAAATCTACTCTGGTCTGGTCCATGCAGCATTTCAAACTGCAAAAAGTAGTGCCTCGAAGCAACGAGATGGCAGGGGCAAAGTGGGAGAGACTTTTTAAAATAGAATAGTTTTGTGTGTTTTTAGTCATTATAATTACATTTTACGAATAATTAATGTTATATAATTTTTATACTTAGTTCAGTTAATCTTTGTTGAAAATTAAGACGCTTTGAATTCAACAATTTTATTTCGATATCGTAAATTTGCGTGCTTAAACATTATTGAAATAAGTTAAGGATTCGTTGTATGAAAGGAAAGGTTAATTGGCTCTTTCTGAGCAAAATTACTTCGGGTATTGCTGTTAAATAAATAGCTATTATGTTCTACACGACATTTAATGAGTCAAAAAATTCAAAAAGAGAATTGATTTAATACTAAACATTGAAATATGTTAAAGTATGAATGATAAAAATGAGTTAAATATAAATCAAATCTACATTTCGGGGGCCCCTTTTATCCCGGGGTCTCTGGCGCGGATCTACAGCGCCTTGCCTGTAATATGCCCCTGAGAGTATTATGACAATCTTTTGGAACAGTCACACTCCCCATTTGGCCCCTCTTTTAGAAGTTCACTTTTTTCTACAGCAGACAGGCAATAACTCTCTGATTTTGATAAGATAAATAAAGATGTCGTAACTAATGTCGCTCAGCTTTTCCTTCCTGTAGGGGGAATTATTTTTTTCTTCTTCCGTCGATTCTCTATAATGAGTTATTACCAAGCTGTCCTTCATCAGTGTTTCCAGTCCCATGTGATCGGACGCACTTTTATTTACAAGCGTTGATTGCTATTCTTAAGGTGGGTTTTTAATTAAAATGTAGATTAATATTCCAACCCGAGACACACTCTTTCGAATTATTCGTGATTAAGATTTGAAACAGTTTTTCATTTGATTGCTGTCTCTTACCTAAGATGGATGGAGTACCCTAATGAGCCATAAGTTGCCTCTTTCAATTACTTTTGGCTGAATTATTGCTGAATGAATCGATATTCAGACACGTAGATTTAGAACCTTCATACGTGGAGGAAATATGCTCGACGTCTTGGAATAAAGGTTGAAAATATTTCTTTTGATTGTGCTCACACTAGAATTTATTAAAAATAATTTTAAAATCGCGTCCTTTCTAGTGATGAATTTCTTTTAGTATTTATAGAGCAAGAAAATTGATTTCGGCGTGGATGCTTGTTTCTTAGGAAATCTTTAGGATCCATTAAATATGTTCAAAACAAAATTGATCTTCACAAATGTG
>BGPR01002647.1:108853-167419 GCA_013235015.1 Araneus ventricosus
TTCACTTTAGATCAATGATTTATGAGAATATTTCGGCACAATTGCTGTCAATACCGGCGATGTGCGCGGAATATAATTTCGTTCTTTGATTTAATTTTTTGTGACCCATTACGGCGTTATTTGCTCACACTCGGGAAGAATGGGGCGAAAACTTAATAAGATTTATGACTCCCCGAGCGCTTTTCTTTGCTGTGTGCCTTGTTAGGAAGATCATTAATTCCGACTCTGCGGGCTGTCAATCATCCCGGGGAACTGCCAATAATTGTCACTGCAATCATCAAATGCCTGTAAACAACGTGCTGTTACAAAATGGAACTTCTCTGTCCGGAGAGAAAATGAATGTCATTGTTATGACTGACGCTGGAACTGCCAGACTTGTTTGACCAACTTGTAACAGGTGTCAAATGTTCATCGTGCTATTATCTTAGTTATCTAGTGTTATTATCTTAGTTACATCACATTATTATCCTATATATTGTTTAACCTTTTCAAAGGCTGTGGGAAGTTTACTTCCCACCTAATTCATCAATTTTTAAACGTACAAGGTCGGCCATTTTAAAGTTCTCAACAAATTTTTCGATGAAAGGAAATCCTAGACTTTCTAATTTCTTATCTCGAACCGTAATAAAGTCTCTTGAATTTTTTAATTAATTATTAATTAATTAAATTAATTAACAAAAAATAATGTCATCCAATAAGCTAAATGAATTTCTTTTCTTAAATTAACCTCAACCCCAAAGTTATTTTATTATACCATTACTAGAAAAAAATGGCTCTTGAAGGGGTTAGAATAAGATTTTAATTTCGGGAATTTCAATTTCGGTTTTCTTTCTCTTGTTTACTTTCTCGTATACGAAATATACGAATCTAAAGTTTTGTAATCGTCAAAAAATTTGACCTAGAGACGTTGATGAATCTCTACGTTTCCGGCCCCCCTGATTCCCCCTAAAAATGGAACTATTTCAGGCTGCCTGCGGGCATAGTAACAGAACAAGCTAGGCAAATGAAATTTGATATATGGTCTTGACACCAAAATTAGAACTTCGAAAAATAAGTTCAAAATCATAAAAAATAGGCATTAATAAAACCTTAAAATAAAACACAAAAAAGCAAAATAGAACGAAAAATACAATAAGAATGAAAGCAAAATGGAAGAAAAAAAAGAAAGCTGAAGAAAGCTTATTTTTCGAAGTTCTAATTTTCTTTTTCGTGTATTCTATCAGAAGCAGCTGCATATGCGCCTTTCTGTATAATACAAAAGAATTTTAATTAATTTTTAATTCAAGTTCTATTAATTTTTAATTTAATTTTAGTTAATTTTATCAATTTTAACTGTCTTGACACCAAATTTGGAGATATCACAAAAATTAGAAATATATATACCATAAAATTAAAATAATTCTCCATTTTATAATCCTTAGTTATTTAGTTGCCACGATGTTTGGAAACCTTTATTTATGTCATATGATATGTAACGAAATATTTTAACGTTTGTTAATTAGCTAATAAATTCCTTTCTTTCATTATTTAGGTTTATTTATACTTGCACCGAAATTGCATTGATTTGGTGATCTTAATTCCATTAACTGACGTGTGCATACAGTTGATACATGTTAAATGTGTTCGCGGTCAAATCTCCGCGTTAAAGTGTCATCGAAATTAGCAGTATGGGATGACAATTTACGTTATTATTTTCGTTATTTATTTACAGCTGAAAATTACATGTTTACTGCCAGTGTCCGCAGATACGGTTTCAGTTCGCTATGATGAACAAAACTGAGCACGTTTGGCTCCAGTCTCGTAAAAGCACTGTTGCTTCGTAGTACGCAGATGACAGATAAGACAAAGTAGGTTTAATAATGTTCATTAGTTTTAATAAAAAAGACCATGAAATAAAATTATATTCATTTTAAAGATATAATAAAAAATAAAGTTGAAGAAAATGGTTCAACATCATGATTTATTACGATTGTAAATTTGAATGTTTCAATTTTTACTTGTATGGTATGCTCATATATATCAAAGACTGCGATTTCTGCTTTCATTCTTTGCTTGTTCAAGTTGCTGAGAACTGTTAGAATATTCAACTGTGAGCGAAGAGCTAATCGGAATGTGTCACATTTATTATCTATTGACAAACCAAAAGCAAAAGTTCCTAGCTGAAAGAAATCTTCAACGGGATAATGAGTACACATTCCTTCATCAGTAATAGACGAATGAATTTTATGCCTAAAATGGTTCTTACTAACCGTAGGTTAGTGGAAATTGTAACTGAAGAAGTTCTCCATATTTTAGTTAATAAGTCTTTCAGTTTTAGTGCTGTTGGTTAATCGTCGAAATGGGACACATTAATTAAAATTCTTTTGTATCTTACTCATTCAAGAAAAGACGATTTGCGATATTCATATTCAAGGCTTGTTGTCCTTAAATAGCAAGTTGTCAAACTTAATAAACAAAAAATAAGGTTGATTACAATAGACTTCCAAAAGTTAAAACTTTTGTCTTAAGTTCTTGAATATTTTATTTATTTATTTACAACCCGCCCAGCATACCCAAGAGGGTGTAAGGCCTTCCACAGGCCGGAGGGGAAACATAAAACAAAAGAAGCATTAAAACAAAATTTACAAAGAACCCCATAGGGTGAGCAGAACAATTTAAAATATCATCGTTTACAACCATGAACTCTTAAAAAAAAACACCACAAAGCACAAAAGGATAAACAGCAAAAACACAAAAGGATTAAGAGCAAAAACACAAAAGGATTAAGAGCAAAAACATAAAACACGAAAAGCTTACTATTAAAAGCACAAAACGCAAAAAAGTAAAATTTAAGATAACCAAATTAAAATCAGTAACATTTAAAACCAAACAGTTACAATCGAAAATAAAGAGGCAAAAAGCATTACAAAAACCATACAAAAGCTCAGAAGCACACAAGAAATTCCAACAAACAAATTACGATAGACAAGATAAACATCACAGTGATATTCGGACATCCACCGTCTTTTGCTTGAATGGACGGTTGGGACGATCCCGTATCGATAGAGTTAATCTACAGTCAAGTGTCAAATGAATCCATTAGAAAGAAAACAGGTGAAAGTCCTAACACAATTTTAGGATGACGCCAGTTAGCGTTACATGTAAAAGACCGTTTACATAGAGCAGGGGGTTCCCAACCTTTATTCCCTCGAGTACCCCTTGAGTAATCTTTATATTTTCGTGTACCCCCTACTGTCATATCCTCCCCCCCACCACCACAAACCATCTGTCTATGCAAAGAAGTTTTTATCAATAATTTTCAGGGCTTATGTTAGTTCAAGAGTCAAAAGACTCGAATTCAATAATTGCTGGACGTTTTTATTTTCCATTTTATTGCATTTTTACAATAGTATTAGTTCAACGACGAAACAAATGAAATCAGTATTGTAATAATTGTGCATTAACTTATAAGAATGGCTAAAATTGCACTCTGTAGTAATCAACTTTTCAAGTGGTATAGTTATTAAATAGCAAGTACGAACTTGGGGAAGCAAAATTTTGGAATTTTTTAAAATTCCTTATGTTTTCTTGTTTCCGCCATTACCAACTTTGATTTCGCGTACTCCCAGGGGTACACGTACCACAGGTTGGGAACCTCTGACATAGAAAAAGTAAGATTTTCTTTACATCTATATTTTCTAGGCAACAAGCCGATCCGTAAAGTTTTTTTTTTTTTATCCTTAATAAAGGTGACGGTTTCACACTCATTCAACTGTTCAGTAGCCGTAATGGTTACAGGCACTGGAGTTACAAGACGATGTTCTGCAAATAGTCAAGAAAGAGATACACAATATAATTGACATTACTAAAATTATTAAACTGAAATTGCAACGAATTTAATTATTGTTTTGTTTTTAGCGAATGAAATGTAATGAAAATTTATGATTGTCATTAATTACAGCCAAATTTCAGTTTAAGCCTATTAAATTTATCGAAATTCCACATTTGCGAAGAAAGTAAGATATAAAATGTTGGTTCCAAACCATCTCCCAAACAGAAAAAGATTATTTCTGCTTCAAAACTTTCGGGAGGAGTAGACAAGGATAAATCGCTGGACAAAATGATGAATAAAAAAAAAAACAAAAGAGAATAAGAAAGGTCGCGTGACTAAAATGAAGAAGGAACTCTTCTCTTCTTATTACATTGTATCTTTTCATAGATTCAGCCGGTAAAAAATACGTTTCCGTTCAAATTAGGTTAATACGCTATGCTTAAGCATAACGCAGATGATTCATTGTATATGTAAACGACTGCAGAAAGAGTGAAACGAAAAGCTATTTTTCTTTTTCGTTCCTTTCTTATTTTTTATATTCTCATTGCTTTTACTTTTCTTTCGGCCACCACCTCAGTTCTTTGCGCTCTGCCTCCCCCCCCGTCCGTCACCTAACTTCTACTCGACCACTTCAGTTTGAAAGTTAAGTGGATTGCGTTTAATGCGTGATTGCATTTATTAACTTGGATGTCTGCCGAAGGCCTTTGAGGCCTAAATAGGCCCTTAAACAAACACCGAAAAAGCTGGGCTTCGAAGGCCGAGGAAACCTCGTTTCAGGAGATTATCTCAAAGCTATTTTCAAACAGTAGCTCCGGACCCATTCAATTGAATCGATTGGGTCATTTTTCCTTAAGTCATCGACAAAACTCTGCCTTTCATAATGATAGTTATTACAATCAGGTAATTACCAATGGCCGCGCCACGTCAAAGTCACTCTTTGGGAGCCATTAGAATCGATCATAATCGGCAATCAATTGATTGAGAATTGCACTTTCGACTGATGAGAGCCCTAAAAAGGCTTGCAAAAAGAAAAGAGGGGACGTCAGTGACTTCAGGCAGGAATAATTCAGCTCTGGATCGAAATTCACAGCGGCAGATTTTATCCGACTTCGAAGTTGCTAACTGGCCGTTTAGCTCTCATTTTTCATCTGGAGATTTTTATCCGACTTCAGAAGTCACTAAGTAGCTGTTTATCTTTCATGTTTTTGTCGACACCATATAGGTGGTCCCGAATGAATGCATGTTTTTGATATATGATTGAAAAACACTGAGCTTGTGATAATGAAATCTAGTTTACCAGCAAAAGTTCATTCTCATCAAAAAGTATGTAATCTATAGTTGATATTTTATTTATATTGACCCAACTTTTAATTGTACTTCAACACCTTCGTCTTTTAAACTCGAAACAATTACTGCAAAATATAGTTTACTATCTTAATATCTGATCTACTCTTCTTCCTGTTGACTTTGTGATTTGGACAGGATTTTCATTAATTGTACAAAGAAAGATTATGATAACGATTTTTAGATCTTGATCATTTACCCCTAACACAATGCTTTCTAGGGGGCCTTCAGAAAGCATCACGCGTATGTACTATAATATTTCGACTTGTCAGTCAGTACGTTTAAAAATAATACCACTTCATAAACTTTAAAAGATTATAAGCATTTTTTTTATTAATGATAATTATGTTTTATCATTGATAAAGGATGTAAAATTTTAATTAGTAGGGGAGAGTTATCGAATTTGGACCGGCGGCGCCTAAAGTGTAGGGATGGGAAAAACCTACCGGTTTAAACCGAAAACCGTTTTTTTTTGTTTCGGTTAACCGTTTTTTTTCGGTTATTTTTTCCCCGGATTAAACTGGTTATTTTATTTAAATACAAAAACCGGGTCGGAAGACAGGCTCGATTTTAAGTTCGACTAGACTAAAATTTACCAAGTTATAAAGCTTTGATTTTCATAATCTTAGGCCAATCGCCGACAACCGCTTCCTTGAGGCGTCTGTTGGTTGGCGGATTACTGAAAGAGTCTTTATGAGCAAATAAATATTGGCCAATGGATCGATTTCCTACAAAACAATACTAACAAAAAATTTTGTCTGCAAACGGCGTCTGTTTTTTGTAGCCAAAAAATATTTATCTTTAGTCGGAAATTCTGCGACGCCCGAAGGATTAGTTATTACATTAATTAATTATTGTATTAATACGTACTTATTGTATATTATTATTAATAAAAAATTCTGTCCACAAACGTAGCTTTGAAAAAAAAAACCGAAAGCCGATTTTACAGTTATTTTGAGCGGTTTTAATCGCCAGATTAAACCGGAGGTAAAAAAACCAGGTTTAATAGAAAACCGGGTTTTTTTTTTGCAATAACCGCCATCCCTAGCCTAAAGTGAACTGTTATTGTAACTTTAATTATATTAAATATGTGAGCCCGAAAATAGTCAACTTATGTTCATCATCTCGTTTTTAAGAGAAAGCTCTATGAAGTTGCAGTTACAGAAGAAGTGTTTGCATTTAGATATCATCAATCAAATATTTTAACGAAATATTAATTGCGTTTGTACTGTTTTAAAGTAAATAGCAAAATATGTTATATTCTCAGAGAGGAAACTTGCTTGGCTAAAATTTATATAATTATTTTATTAAAATAGTTTAAAGATAAAGTTAGGTGAATTTTTTTGGTTGACCAAAAGTTGCTCAGATTGGACCACAAACAGTTGCCTAATTTGGACTGTTTAAGTCAATGGGGCTATTTTTTTAAATAAAGGAATAGCGTAGAAAGCAGTTATAATAAAAAGTAGTCCTCACAAATTGGAAGTGGAAGAATGCAAAGGGAAAGGACAAATTGGTTGAAAAAGTACAAAAACTAAAGCTACGAGGTTTTGTATTATATGAGAGGAAACAAAAATAAAAGAAGAAATGAATACAGAGCATAAAATGTCATACTTGGGTTCGTAAATTGTGTGTTGGTGGGAATTTCAGAATCAAAAAATACTTTTACTGTAATTCTGTCCAAAAGAAATTGATGGTGCAATTTGGGAAATCAGAGAAATCAGTTTCTTTAATTATACCGGTGACATGATTTTTATGCTATTTTTTGTTTTAAAGTATATTTCTTAAGAAGTTAATTACATTGTTCTGATGATAAATAAGTTATAAAAAATTGTACCACTTTTTTTATTAAAATTATTTCTATATCATTGTACTTTGAAAAAATTCCAAATTCGGAAAATCTCCCCCTATATCTAATGCATGTTGATGATTAAGGTGTTTCGAATTGGCATATCATAAATACTATCGAAATATCCTCAGGGTTCGTGGATTAAATGGAACTGCAAACAACTTTTTCTAGGCAAAATTGCTTTCGGTATTACTACTGAAAACATAACTATTTTTCGCACATAACATTTAGTGGGGCATAAAGCTCAGAAAAGATTGATGTAATACTAATTACTGAAGTATTATAAAGTATAAATGGAAAGAACATGATGTTTAATATTAAATGAGCAAGCCAAAATAATCTATGCTTGTTTTTATTTTTTAAAAAGTTTCCTCTTGAGGAACCAATTTGCTGTAAATCCTTTTATCTCTCCATTTTATAATTTTTTAAAAAAATTTGAAAAGTGAATTCATATACGAAAGAAATATGTTCCGTTCTTCGACGACGTACTTTTAAATTGAAGAAGCAAAGATGGAACCAAATCAGATCCATTCTGAAAAATTTCCACAATATTTAAGAGTACAACAAGTGTATATCCAGGTTAATTCTATTAATTATTCATGATAAGTTAAAAATACCTTTCTCATGCACTAAATATATCGCCAAACATCAGAACTTTCGGAGAACAGTTTTATTAGAACATGGACTTGATTTTAATGTAAACGCGTGAATTATGAAATACAACCACATAAATTCAACAACTTTCATTATTTTCATTAGTAACTAACATGATGATTTACTGAATCAATAAAAATAAAAATTATGCATTTATTCTACACAATAAATTGATTTTTATGTTTTTGATATAATCCGTGTATGTTGAATATGATGTAAAATGACAAAATTTTAAAATGCGCAAAATTCATCGAAAGAAGGCGATTATAACTGTTAATAAGCTAATTATAAAGTTTTAGCTTTATTTAGATCTTCTTGTTCCCCGTACAGCTTTGTCATACTAATTAATAAATTATTGTAGTTCAAAACTTTGCACTTCTACAATAGATTTTGACGCTTTTTCAAGACAAATTATCCTGGTTGATTTTAGCTTTAAAAAATGAAAACACAGGTAATCGAGAAATGTAGAAATCTAATTTACGAGCATAATTTTGATATAATAAATATTTTAAAATATACTGTCATCAAAATACAGTCAGTTGTTGGTAATATAAAATTTAAATAGATTTTTGATTTCGTGTCTCTTTAACCTGAAAATTGTGTTGAAGATATTGAATGGGATATGCTTTTCAACAAGGTTTAGATGCGCTGTCATAATACACTTTATGGACTCGAAACTCATTTTTATGAATTAGAACTAATACACTATATTTATGCATTTGTGAATCTAATATATGATTTTAGTCGAGTTTGGGGCATAAATTAAATAATAAAATAATTTATTACACTTTTTTCCTACAAATGGATTTGTATCAATCTGCCCCATACAACGGGTACATTGATACACACGGAAATATCGAAAATAATGATGGCCAATAGGTCTGGGATCAAAACAAAATTTGATTAATCAATAAAGTTTATATTCCAAATCATGTTTTAAAAGTTTAACAAAGGAACAAACTTATTTTAATAAAATTTCAACGTTTTTAATGAGACTGGAAAATTGAAACAATAATGCCTCAGAAAATAATTTATCTCTACAAATAATACAGGAGAATGTGTGTCTGTATGTGTAAATATACTTTGGAGGGATAGAATGTGTACCTCAAAGCCATTTTTGAATTTTTAATGAATTAAAAATTAAGGGAAATTTTCGCGTTCTTCCTTGTTGACTTCCAAAAAAAAATAGCAAAGAATAATTTAACACCATCTAAAAACGCAAAAGATTATCTTTTTGATGATATTAATTAAATTTCCGTGCAGTGTTTCTCTCCAATTTTAATAAATTCGTAAAAAAATATTTTAAACTTAATTTACAACAATTCTTTATATTTTTGCAATGAAATTCAAACTGTTTTCATTTTTAAACAAATGCTTAATTGCGTGTTTCTCTTAGATAGTTCATTTTTACGTTTTTACCATTTCTGAAGACGATTTTGCAAAGTAGTTGCTGTTAAGGCGCATTGATACACACAGATGTTGCGTATCAATGTGTCCCGGAGTCGACTGTATCAATCTGCCCCAAGAGACTTTTTTACTTAAAAGAAGCAGTCACTCAAAATCAACGTTAAAAACCCTCAACACTTAATATAGTTCAGAAAAATAAATGTATTTTTCTACCTTTGGCGTAGATTCCCTGGCAGGAGAACGTAATTAGTGGAAGAAATCACGCAACATATACTTAGAGTAAAATTTACTTCGACTAGAAAATTAGCTGTTTGATTCATTTGTAAATTAACTTTTGACTTAACATGGCCGAAAAATATACCGTGTACTGAGGATTACAGTCGCATATATATGAGGGGATATGAACATCTTGAGTCATTGCAATCATCAAAATTTAAGAATTGTATCAATGTTCCCGCGTATCAATCTACCCCAACTCACCCTACTTGAAAATGTTTCGAATTTTTATGAAATTTACACAATTTTGCTTCCTTTTTCAGAGTTCAATGAGTTTATTAAATTTGAATGTTATTCATGAAATATTTAGTATCCAATATTAAGCAACTTTAACCCTTAAACGTCTAATTTCTTAAAAATTGGTTTTAAAATGATTTTTGACTTTCTTTTCTTGAATAAAACATGGGAAAAAATTTTCTATTTTCTTTTAATTATGGTTTACGGCAGGAAACCAGTATGTTATCCATCGACAACTTTGGGCTTTAGTTGAGAAAACAATTTCCTTGATAAAATTCTATAATATTAAACAGAGATGAATTTTAAGAACTAATAATACGAATAATGAATGTCCTTCAACATCGTAGAATAAATATGGTATTCTCAAACATACAGACAAGGCGAAAAAAATTCAGCCTCAAGTGAAAAACATCAATTTATTTTTTCATCAGCACTCAGGCTGCCATCTATATGTTGTAAATTGATTTAATAGCATTTTCAGTATGCATCCTATTGGCAACAACAGGCATTAGAGCTTCAGTCTTATTCTCAAGAATTTAGAAGACAAAATTGGGTATGTTGCTTAAAGGCAACACTGGGCCTTTAAGGGTTAAAATAATATATTGACTAAAACTTACCTTATTGATTATAGGTATCCGAGAAAATTGAGAGGTGAACATTAGGGTGGGCCGAAAAAAGTAATTTTTTTTTTCATGTCGCTATACCGCGAAGAAGTTGCGGATGGGTGGGAAATTAAGAGAGGGAAAAAAGTAAAGAAATTGATTGATATCTTCCGCTCGCGCATCGGCCTCGAAAAAACTGACAAAATAGACTGTTTTGGAATTTTTTTAAATATTAAAATTTTTCTTATCTGTTATTGCATTAGCTGCTAAGTGCTGATATTCTAAAGAGAAATAAAGTTTATTTTATCAAAATCGGTGCACAATATCCGGTGGCACGTTCCCTCCAAGATTGACAAAAATATGTGAAATTACTTCAGTATGCAATTTTTAGTTCCTAACCCTCAACAATCTTCATACCTCATCTTGTCGATGAATTGCAACAGGCGATGCATACATACAACAAAAGGTTATATAGGTCTAAAAATATATCAACTTCATTTATTTTCTTTATTTATTGTAACACATTGGAAAACTAAGATCCAAAATTGCAATATTATTTCTTACTTAAGAACGAATGGCAAGAATGCACAAAGTGAAAAAAAATAATTAAAGCACTTCAGTTATTGAAACATCTTTATGTCTCTTAAATTTCTTGTATGGCGTTTTACTCTTCCTTGTCACCATGACATTTGGAAGTCTAATTTATGGAAAAACTCGGAAATAACGGATCTAACTCCGTTGTTAATGAAAAAGCGGCCAGTAAGGATCAATGATATCTTCCAAATATTGAAGATGCCATAAAAGCGGCAAAATTTATTGCATACAAAATTATCACAGCAGGTGGTTAATAGCATACATAGTCCTTGACGGTTTAATTAAGTGAAAAGAACCATTTTTCAAATAGTTTAAGGAAAAGTAACCAGGAAATAGTTCACAGAGCCCAAAGCACTTGTTTAAAGGAGTCAACGCAACCCGTCACCTTTCTGAAAAATCTCTTAAATATATTGACCCTGTAAACGAATGCAATGCACTTTTTTACCTATACTAAAAATAGGATTCTGATCATGACACTGGATTGAAGAAAATACATCAGAGAACTGTCATTAGGCAAATTTTAAAGACGAGGCAGTCAGTCAGAAAAAGCGAAAAACAATCAGGAATTTCATAAAGCCAAAACTCAATTTTTAATCTAAGTCGTATACGGATATTATTTCAAATGAATCCTTGCAGTTTAACTCCTTCCCCTCTGTTTCAAGACGTTAGTAATGATGAAATCCATTCCCCTATTCAGTCTGGTGAAGTATCTGAATGGAACGTTTCTGTGTTACATACAAGTAGTTGATCGATATGACAAACTCGTATCAGAAGCCGAGTGTTCCCAAGGTCGGTCAACTGTATTGGGCACCTCATCCAGCAACTTTATGTGTAGATCAGAAATAGTTATTAAATTACAATATATAGCCAAATTAATTTCCTGCATCTTTCCTAAACCTTTGACATAAAAGAAATATTAATAAATTGTAGTTGCCTATCTTAAAAATAAACGAACAGCAGATAACAACATGGAAAATTATGCATAGCATATTTAATGATTTGAAATATTTTCCACTGTGTACAAAATTGAACCCATTCATTTTTATCTCATAATAGGAGTTTATGATTGCTTAGAGTAATTTTAATAATTTTTTTCCAACTAGAAGGTGCATTGATATATTGATATCCTAATTTTTCTTTGAGAAATCACATTCTTCAGATCATAAAAATCTTTATTTACGAGAGCCTTACTTCATATTTGTGTTCAGTCCTTCAAATCTAAAGGGCACGCTAATCAGAAGCATCGCGAAAAGTTTGTGGATGACGCTATTACTCGCAATGTCCGAAATTTGCTATAAATCAAACTTCCAAGTATCATTTTCTGAGAAGAAAGAGTAAAATTCTATGCAAGAAATTTAAGAGACATAACGATGTCTAAATATATAGTGTTTCCTTAACGTTCTGTTGATTTTTTTGTTATTTTCTGCATTCTTGCCATTCGTTCTTGTAACAAATAGTATTGTAATTTTGGAGCTTAGATGTACGTTGTGTTAAAATGAACACAGAAAAAACGAAGTTGATATATTTTTAGACCCGAATAACTTTTTATCGTGTATATACATCGATCTGTTGCAATTCACCGACAAGATGATGTATGAAGATTATGTTGAGGGTTAGGAACTAAAAATTGCATATTGAAATAATTTCACATATTTTTGTCAATCTCGGAGGAAACGTGCCACAGCAAATTATGGAACGATTTTGATAAAATAAACTTTATTACTCTTAAGAAGATCAGTACTTAGCAGCTAAAGCTAAAATAAACAGACAATGAAAAATTTTTAAATTAAAAAAAAATTTAAAATCAGTCGATTTTCAAGGCCGATGCGCGAGCGGAAGATATCAATCAATTTCTTTACTTTTTTCCTTGTTTAATTTCTCACCCATCCGCAACTTTTCCACAGTATAGCGACATGAATGAACAATTTTGATCCTTTTGGCGCACATTTCCTCTTGTTGGTTTAAACCCTTTGCTGGAAAGAAAATAACTGTCGAGTGCTGCAAATTTGATGAAGTATACAAAATGCAACTTTTATTTCAAAAATTATGAAAGTTTGAGAGGAAATTAGATTCTTGCCTCCGTCTTCAGAATTTCACCTTTACTTCGACATACTGATTTTGAAAAAATGCTAATATTAAATGCTTTTTTAAAGTTTTTGAGAGTTTCGTTGAGTTTAATTCAAGTCCCATTTTAAAGTTACACCATGGCTCTTTGGTGTAGTAGGGTAGTACATCGTAATTTTGAACCGTGGTCAGATCTCGTGAACGGCACTTGGGGTGGCAACTCTCTCCAAACTTCCGCACCACACTAGCGGGAATGTTCTTGAGAGATTTTGGTCCACAATAATGGCGTAGATTCAGGCTCTAACATAGGAAACGGATGTTGCTCGCAATTAAAATTTCACTGACAAAGGAGTTGATGTGTATACCGATATTAAAGTTACCTGCAGTAAGATTTTGGTGTAGTTTTAGAAAAAAGTTTTTGTAATATTGCTTCGTTTATTTGAACTGAACTTATCTGTTTATTAGTTGCTTTGTTATGCTGGAAAAATATTTTTTGTGAACTATTGGAAGATGGGAGATTCCTGCATCGTTCCCAGCAGCTAATTAATTAATATTTTGCTCTCACCCCGTAATTTTTGAATCTTCCATTGCTAATTAAAAGGAAATTATATTCCACTTTTCAAGTTATTAGTAGAACAGGTAAGTTAATTTTGAGTTTTGCATTTTTTCAAAAACTGTTTCTGATGATATGTTTATTAATGAAAAGTATATTAAAGTCTCAAGGCAAGACAGAGGATGAAATAAAAATTAAATGCGAACAACAACAAGAAAAGAAAAAAAAGTGCAAAACTACACTTTTGTTTAGGATTCGATAGAAATATTTATTTAAATAAAGACAGTTTGTTTAAAAATACACTTTTATTAGTGTACTAAAAAGTGGAATTTTAATTATTTTCTACTTTTTAATCTTTTATTTATCGTTCATTATTTTAAATATTACGGAATCTTGAAATAAATTTTGTCAAATCCACAACCAGTTGGGGTCACTGGCATGGAAAAAAATTACTTAAGTTAACGGATTAACTGATAAATGAATTCTAAAAATATGTATCGTCATCGGAAACACAGAGGTGTATAAAATTTGAAAACTCTAGCAGATCAGGAAGTGAAGAAAAAATCGATTCCAAAATTCCATTTTTGCAATCACGAAACGAGTCAAGTTAAATAAAAGTGTGTGAAAACGATTGCTCTCCAAAAGAGAAATGTTTTGTCTTTTTAATGTTCTTAAGTAAATTGTTATTAATTCATCGGAAATTTAAAAAAAGAAACTTCCAATAATAACAAAGGAAAAATGTCGGATATAATGAAGTGTGAAACAAGTCAAGTAAAATAAAAGTGCTTGAAAATGAAGCCTGCCCTCATACGATCTCCGAGCTCTGTCCCCATACGCAGTCCGAGAGGATCTGTGTTTTAAATCGTTACATTTTACAGTTCCAAATAATTTCAAAATCAAGTTTGAAACGCTCTCTGACTTCATTTCTAATCAATAAACCACGCTCGGTAAAGAAAACAAAACCTTATCCAAGTTTTGTTGAGATGGGATCCACAAACACTCATTCGGAGTCACGAATTTTTCTTCGAGAGAGCGATTAATTTGTAGAAACGTCTAATGGCGATTGCCAATCAGTGTCAATAATAAATGCAACTGTTCCGACGTGATTCTGCGTTTTTTGTTCAGCTTCTTCTTTCGAAATATTGGAAGGCCAATGTTGCACACGAAGGTCTCGCCGACCTCTGACTGCACCTGACCCGAGTGGAATGAGCCCTGGGCTCTTCCTCTTCAGAATTCCGGGTTACGGAAATATTTTTTGAACTCCAATGGATTTAGGCAAGGGTTGTTAGTCCGACTCGTTTGCTTGAAAAGCAACCACTCGATTTTGCGAGCTATTGGGAAGGAAGCATTAGGAGAGGATCAGTTCTTTTATCGGATGCAAAACTGAAGATGGGTTGGCGGGTGTTTCTTTTTCGGGATCAAGGATGTGGACGAGATTTTTTTAAAAAAAAGTTGATTTAAAAAAAAGAGAGATTTTTCATATTCTTGCTATAAATTAAATAATTTAAAGGATAAAAGTTGAAATTTTCGTGGGATGAGCGGTCAATCTATGTAATGGTTGTTAGAAGCAGCCACTTGATTTTGCGAGCTATTGGGAAGAGAGCATTTGTAGAGGATCATTTCTTTTAACGGATGCAAAACTGAAGATGGGTTGGTGGGTGTGTCTTTCCCGGGATCAAGGATATGGACGAGATTTTTTTTTAAAAATTTGATTTAAAAAAAAGAAAAGATTACAGATTTTTCATATGCTTGCTGTAAATTAAATACTTTAAAGGATAAAAATTGAAATGTTCATGGGATGAGCAGTCACTTTAGGCAAGGATTGTTAGTCCGACTCTTTTGCTTGAAAAGCAACCACTCGATTTTGCGAGCTATAGAAAAGGGAGCATTAGTAGAAGATCGTTTATTTTATCGGATGCAAAACTGAAGATGGGTTGGTTGGCATTTCTATCCGAGAATCGGGGATGTGGTCAAGATTTTTTTTTCTTTTTTGAATATGATATACAGTCAAGCACCGTTTATACGTCTTTCAAGGGAGTGACGTAAAACGACGTATAAATGAATGTATTATCGAAATTTGATAAACAACTTTGGTAATTACAAATTTAACTCTACTAATACAAGTTCATTAAAAAGTATTAATTTTAAGGTTTTTTAAGACAGTGCTAGTGTATTACTACATAGTATTGAAAACAATAATTACTCTTCAAAATTAAACATTTATCATAAAAGTGAGAACAATCATACAATTATTGTATGCAAACAATCAATGATTTAAAGAATACAATTATTGTATATATCTTGAGTACTAATTGTACGTATCTCTTACGATTTATATGCATGCAGATATGCGTTTAATTGAAAAAAAATCTTTAACCGTCGTCTGTTATGCTGATTGTCTGTGAATATTAAGTACAACATTATGCATCGAATTAAATTCAATGATTGTGTTTTAACTATTCTTTCGACAAAAGAAATGAGTTCGAAATTTTCCAATACTTCATCCACACTTAAATTTGCACCAGGCAATTTGTCTTCTATTAATTCATCAACTGTGAACTATTTCGAAGTCATGATATCTTTATCACAGTTCTCATACGAGAAAGGAGGAACTTTTTACATTTTTGAACTGAGGAAAAAGACATATAACTGAAGCTTTGCGTTATTTTTTCTGCGTTTTAGTACATTAATAAAAGTACTTTATCATTACAATGAATACGAATGAATCGGGACTGTGATGAAACGACGTAGAAAGAGATACTTATAAATGGTGCTTTACTGTATATATATAAAAGCAGAAATAAAATTTTCAAATTCTTGCTGTAAGTTAAATATTTGAAATAATAAAAATATCAAAATATTTTTGAAATAGCTTTTATAAATATACCAAAAGGAAGGAAATATATAATTTTTTTATCAAAAGATATTAACGTCAATACAAAATTAGTAAAAGAAAGTGGGAAGAAAGCATTAGCAGAGGATCATTTCTTTGATTGGATGCAAAACTAAAGATGGATTAGTTGTGGTTTATTTCGGGAGATCAGGAATGTGGTCAATATTTTTTTTCTGGAATTGATATATATATATATATATATAAACAAATAAGAAACAAAAGACTAAAATTCAAAAACGTACAAGACACAATGTCAAAAAATAGACAAAAATTATAATAAATTGAAAAATATCGTGGCGAGCAGCTCTTCAGGAAGAGAAGCTCGCCTATGATATTAATAAGTGCTTTTTTCTGCTAACGACATACGAAACCCGTTAAAATATGTCGCCATCCCTTCAAAAAACACAAGACAATTAAAAATGTAAAAATTCTAGAATATATATATATATATATATATATATATAAATTATAATAGAGATAAAATTTTTAGATTCTTGCTATAAGTTAAACATTTTCAAAAATAATATAAAAAAATTAAAAATTCGCTTTTATTAATATACTAAAAAGCAGAAAATATGTAATTTTTTAATCAAAAATATGAGCGTCAAAACAAAATCATAAAACAGTCGGGCTACCACATTGGAGTTTTAATCATATTTATAATATAATTTAATTTTTAAACTGAGCATGGATTGATTGGTATTTCTTTCCCGGTATCAGGGATCTGGACGAGATTTTTTTCTTCAACTTAATGCAAAAAAACAAACAGATAACATTTTTAGATTCTCGCTGTAAATTAAATACTTTAAATAATAAAAATAAAAAAGTTCCATAAATAAGCTTCTATTAGTGTGCTAAAGAGCAAAAAGTATTTTTTAAAATCAAAAATGTAGACATCAAAACAACATTGTAAAAGTGTGAGGGGCTGATAGAAATACTTTAATCAAATGACATTTATAATATAATTTTATTTTTTAATGAATGCTTAGGAATTTTCTTTCTTATGATACTCATTGTGGCTATGAAGTATTGTTTTCAGCGGCTTATGCTTTTATTATTTTGTTCTGACGCCTATATTTTTTATTAAAAAATATTTTTTGTTCTTAAAATCATTTTTTCTTAAGCGCACTTATCGTATCCAGACTCATATGGAATCAGAATTTAATTAAAATTATTTGATTAACTGACAATTAAGCTCTGGAGATGTTAAAATATCATTTGATCATAAGGAACACAAAACTGTACAGGATTTCAGATCTTTAGTATATGAAAATTGAGTATAAAATCGATTATAAAATCCCATCGTTATGAACATGAATCTAGTTAAATAAAAGCATTTAATAGGTTAAAAATTGATTAATTTTTTGATATAACAGAAATTTTATACAGTATTGAATGATGTAAATTTTCTTAATCAGTAGGAAACACTAATTGAATAACATTTTTTAAAAGCTAAAATTGAAGTTTTAATATAAAAAGGTTTCTTTTGAGATCATGAAAATTTTCAAGTTTTTATTTCAAGGAGAATTTATCATTTTTAACTGCCATTTTTGAATGCTTCGAACTGAAAAAACTTGCTAAAATTAAATATTAAAACAATGTTTCCTCTTTTTTTGTCTGTATTCATTTTGTCTAAAACCAAAACACCTGAAAATAAACACGTCAACATCTCCTGCTTCTCATCTTCCTGCTGTAATTTTCTCTGTAACTAAGAGAGAGTTTTAAGGTAAATAATGAGGAAGCGAAAAATGTCATGATTTAAAGAGTAACTACGAGTGGGAATTTTTTGATGATTGCAATACTACCTTATTTGATATTTTATATATATGAGGAAGTAAAAAGTTAGCAGGGTGACGAAGAAATATTTTCCATGCTTCTGTAAGTCATGCATGTACTAGAAATGCAGACATCTACTTTGATCCCGCTATGGTGTACTTTTAATGTTTTATACGTTTGTACCGAATACAACCTTTTATGCTTCACGTGCATAATATTGCTATATATACTATAAGAAAATGAGTCAGAAAAAACTTTTTTCTGAAAACCATTCTTACGAGTAATATTAAACTTGCAAAAAATTAATTAAATATTTTTAGTGAATAACAGTTTCATAGTTTCTTGAATTATCATTAAACAACCTTCAGACGTTTTTTCCATAGTCACTGTGGTATACGCACCTCTAATTCAGATTGCAATGTTCATAAAAATATGTATATGTATACATAAATGGTATTTTTCTTTCTGTTGCAAATTATCACTCGAAGTACTTTTTCTTTCTTTTTAATATAATAAAACATGAAAAATAGCACATGGCAATTTTATACTTTTTCGTGGCAATCAAAGTTTTTCCCAATCCGCTTGAAACGCTTAATTGAAAAGAATATTTTCCTGGAAAACTAAAACTAAACACAAACTAATTAATTAATCAAAATTAGAGCAACGGATCTCCAAAAAGAGCGCGTTTTTTCAGGAAAATTTTCGAAGATTTTGTATTCCTTCCTTCATAAAATTTAATTGAACGCATGCATAAGAAATGATATGCTGATATAAGAAAGCTATGTTAACGTCCAAATCTACCTTATACTAAGCATTATCCAACGATGCAACCAAATGTTTTGAAGAAACTAAATTATTGGGATTCATTCTGAAAGACATGTAAAAGAGGTTTCCTCTTCATTCATTGTTATATTATTTCCTAAGGATTAATTTTAAAAATGTAATAATTTTAATCCATTAAATAGCAAAAATGTTGGGAGCTGAAATTACATATTTGTAATGCTAAAAAGATTTTCCAAATACATTTTTAATTTCCAGAGTTAATTTTTGAAAGTTACAAGGGGCAATAAATAATTTAATGCAGACCCTTCTGAAGTTAACTACGAAAGTCTCAAGCAGGTGCACATTACTTCGATCCAGAGAAAAAGTATTTGCATAATAGTAAAATCTTCTCAATTTTCTAAAACTAAATCTACAAATATCACTTGCCAAAATATAAATCATTCTAGTTTTTATACTCTTTTATTTAACTTGACTTGTGTCATGCCTGATGTGGTAGAGTTTTCAAATTTTAACACTTGTACGCTGTCGCAAAATATACTATTTCAATATTTTTCTTAGCTTAATTATCAGTTAATCGATAATTTAATTAAATTTTCATTCGATAAGAGAGCGCCACCTGGTAATAAATTTGAGAAATAATTGATTTCAAGATTCCATAACATTTATAATGATGAATTATAAATTAATACCTAAAAAGTAGAAAATAATGAATATAAGATTTGTACTTTTTTTAGTACACTAATAAAAAGAGTGTTTTTAATAAATGTTTCTGCTAAATTAAATATTTTTTTTTTATTTTTATGACAGTCAACAGAAAATCAAGAGTATCTGGTCTGAGTCGCCTTCTTTTTTTCCCCCTTTAGCGAGCCGGGTTTCATCAAAGGTTTATATTTAGGGCTCTGGTTCTGCCGAACATTAAAATTCCAGCTCGTCCAAGCTTTTAATTTAAGGGTGGGAAGCATTGTTCATTCGTGATAAACTGTATCATAACAGGTAGTCTAAAAAAATTAATATCTGAAACATTTCAGAGTGACGTAAAAGCACTAAATATCTTCGTATTAGGGAACCTTTCCTTACAATACAAAGGCGCAAAGTCTTCCGGGAACCGAAGAAAACAACAACAAAAAGAAAAGGCACGTAAAAGAAAGGTCTCTAACTGCAAGACAATTACCCCATAAATGTCAACCTTAAAAGCAAATGACGAGTCATTTCTTTATCTCTTATGTAATTAGTGAACCTTCCAACCCCATTAAAACATTTAAAGAGTTGTAGCCATTTCGATTCCAATCGGTCAATGCAGAAAAACCCTCGCCGCTTTTTCAGGGCTGTCCGGGGGTCATTTCATAATCTCCCTGGTGAAGAAAATTGGGTAATCATACTTTCCAGATTCAGATAAGAGGAAGGTTGCAACAAATTATAACAAAAAGATATTGATTATTTGTGGAGCATTCAGCAACTGTGACAGCAAGAAAGGTACGTGAAGAGTTAAATTTAGAATGATACAGAAAGAAAAAAAATGTGGAAACGTGGACTGATATGGAGGTACACTATCTATTTAAAAGCTGATACTCCTGCTTTAGCATAAACTGAGTCCAGATCAGGCAACGAAAGTGGAAAATAGTAGATAAGTGTAGTTCTTATCTACTAATATTATGTAGCTCCATGAACTTCGGTTACGATAGTAAACTTCTCTTAGACAGGCAACTTTACTTACAAAAAAGAAATTAGACAAGAGAGATTAAATGTAGAGAACCTGAAGGACGAGTCAATAACAAATTTGTTTCAGCTATGTCCAGAAGTTGTGATAAATGGCATAGGCGTGAGTGTTTTTCTATGTATTATGACGTGTTAGAGAATGATATATACAAAGAACAAACCAGAACTTTTCTCACAAACTTATTGTAAATTTTACGAATCGTTTGTTAATTGGTATCAAAAGACGCATGGGCCTTTTTTCATTCTTGTGAACCTTCTTTAATCATTGCTTCACAGACATAATGAAAATGCTGTTAAAATGTTCCAGATATTACGAAACTTGGTCGAACAGATGTTCATTAAAATCTACTTCTGGCCGGATTAAGTGCTCAAATTCACATGCTTGTGCAACTGCCATGTACAAAAGATATTAGTGAAAAACACTTTGTTGCGTGATGTGTTGTTTAAGCCAATATTAAATATCCATATTTTTTATGCAGAAAATATGAGTTCTCGGAATCGTTTAGATGATGGAATACGATAGAAAGCCTTCTGTAGGCTTGAAGCTGGCCAGTCTCAAACGGACGTTGCTCAATGGGTAGGAGTGTCTCGAATGATGGTATCCAGGTTATGGAACTAGCTCCAAACTACAGGTACCATCACCAGGAAGGTCGTCCAAGGTCTTAGTCGATAATGGACGGCCTGCAAATGATCTATACCTGGCATTAAAGGCACGACTCCATAGAGAACTAACAGCTATAGAACTATCTTGAAGTCTGTGCGTCTATTCAAAGAAGTACCACCCCATACGTAGATAGTGCCTCCTTCATATGAATATCTCCCAGAAATATTTGGTCCATGATAACGGATTCCAAGTGCTCTACAAATCAAGCAACTTTTGTTACCTCTTTGCTAGCGTAATCCATGAAAGTCCACCTTTGATCTGAACTCCATTGAACAAGTTGGTGTGCCCACTTTAAAAGGCTCCCTCTTGTGACGAGAAATGAATACAATACAAATGGCCTCGGTACAGACCCGATAAAGCAGTGGCGTAACGAGAATAAGCCCAGGACATAATAAGATGCTCTTACCCCTTGTTGTGATCAGTAGCTTTGCGAGTGTAAATGGCGTCTGGTTATGGTAATATTTTTTTCGCCTCCCTCATAACGTTTAACTTAAGTGGCATAAACGCACTAATCTTTTGTCTCCATGGCGCCCCTCAAGACAGACGCCCAGGGTATCTATACCCCCTTTGCCTTCTCATCACTATGCCACTGCCATACAGTAACTTTGTGTACAGTAACTGTAGACACCATCCTTCCGGCTAGACTAGAGGCTCTTATTCTTTATGACTGAAAAAATCGATCATCGGCAGTATGCATATTTCTTGACCGTCAGTGATTGAACCTTCTGGATGTTAAATTAGTGGTTTAAAATTGCTGCAAGAATCTACGATTTACATATAGCCATACGGCAGTTTTTGAATGATTCTGACTTGCCTCTAATCTCTCAATGACCGTCTCCCAGTCCAATCCCCCAATGTTCTTCCGAGAAATGATGCCTCGAAATCATTATAAATTATTTTTCCTTTCAGTCTTTTTGTCTCGCTATAACAGAAAAGTCTTAGTCCATTACAGTCTTATTTCTCAGAAGAGCATTTTTATACTACTGAGAGGACGCATTGCGAATGAATTAAAATTATTTTGTATATTGCATTTTTATTCGCCACCTTTTATTAAACAATTTGCTGAAATTTTACATCCATGACCTTCTTTTTAAATCATTTATTTGCTATTTTTGGGATTTTTTCTTAATTTATGGAAGTCAGTGTAATTCTTAGTGAACTATAATTATGTAATTGGTGTCCTCAAAAAATAATTACCTATTTTTTGGTTGAATCTTTGACAAGCGAAAAAGTATGCTGCCATTTGACTCTGAGAGTATTTCGAACTCCAATTTCAAATGATAAGACCTTTTTTGAGAAGAGATTCTCGAGTCACTGGATAAAAAGTCCCCATTTGTCGAAACTTTTAATGTTCACTCAGGATATCCCAAAAAGATTAATGTTTGCTTGTTAATTTAATTAGTAACTATTGAAGAACATTGTGTTTCTTGTCATTCTAGATGAATTAATGTAGTCACTAGATGCTGTTTAGAAAATAGAGACGAAATATGCAATAATTTAGGTATTACCTATTATTTTTCTATGAGATTTAAATGTTACCTTGGGAAATTTGAAAATATGGCCAATTATGCAGAATTTATCTCAGGCAATCTTCTTTATAAGTATTGTTTGCAATATGCACTTTTTCGTAAGCGTTAGTTTCGAAGGGATCCCAGAATCATTGCGGATAATAGTATGGTTTACATTCTCAAAAATAGCATGCCCAGAATTAGAGTCTTTAGTCAAACTACTTACTAATTCAGCCATTAATTAATATATAAGAATAAATGAACCAGTATTGGGTAGTTCGGAAAATCTCCGCCGATTTTTATGGGAAATTTTAAATTTTTTTCTGCACAAACTATGAAGCTTATTCAATAACATATGCACCCTTTTATTTGATAATTATTTGTCAACTTTAGGGATTTTTCCTTATCCCGCTCTCATAGAACGTTCTTCACTTCTCGATAAAAAAACTGCTCAAGCTGCTATCTGCAGTCCTCCAGATAATTGAAATTTTTTCCCTTTAACGAATTTTGAAACGAACATATAGTAGTCCGAAGGTGCCAAGTCAGGTCTATATGGAAGCTGGGCTTAAGACATCCCAACCAAAACTCCAACAACTTCCGCCGTATGACTAAATACACATTTGTTCTAGTTGTATCCAGGTGAAAGACCATCCGTTGCGTTTGGCCAATTATGGGACAATAGTTTGTCTCAAATTGTCCAGCTGGGTACTATATTTAGCCAAGCCAATTGTTTGCCTAGGCAGCAGAATCTCGTAATGGAAAACGATCTTCCAGTTTCACAATCAACAGAACATAACTTTCTGCGAATGAATAGTGGGCTTTGGAGTGGTTGATGACGGTTTATTCGAATAACTCCCTGATAGTTTTCGCTCCGCTCAGCAATAATGTAGATGATCCATTTGTCATCACCCGTTATCATCCGTTTCAAAAATAAATCGTTTACGTCGTGTTTGAACAACTTATCGCGCTTGGAAATACGATTCATTTCTCTTAATTTGTAGGTTGCCAAAACATCAAGGCTACTATCCTAGGCAAGTCGAATCAAACGCTCACAAGTGGCCAAATTAAACACTTTGATTCTCTCTGCTATTTCTCGAGTGGAAATTAGTTGATTATTTGTGATCAGGGCCTTAATTTGGTCGTTACACAGAGCTTTGTCGGTCTTAAACTTGAAATTCGCCCTCGTCTGAATTTTACAACCAATTAGTGCGCTGTTCGTTCACTTACAATATTGTTTCTGTAAAGAGCACATATCTCTTTCGCGGCTCGAAAAGCATTCTTGCCTTTGTGGTAGTAAAAAAGTATTAAATGCCGAAAATGCAATTTTTATTTCTACATGTTTACGTTGAGACCAAACAAACACAATTAAACCAACGTTGACAGTAGATGCAAATATATGCGAAAGCACCACCTTTCACAAAATATCTAATTTCAAATGTTGATAACAGCAATTCAGAGTCCCTACAGTGATTAGCGCAATCTATCCGAAAACGGCGGAAACTTTCCAAATAACCCAATACATAACATTAACAAAATCACATTGGGTGTCATAAAATAACTTTCCCTGTTTTGGAGTACTCAGACTAATGATCATGTTTACGTTGTGTTAAAGGTATCTCGCCTATGTCTCGAAAAATAATGTTACGTTGGGACACGCTGAGGGTAATCTTTCCGGTGCCTCTAAATATGTGTTGACAATTTTGATTCTGCTGCTAGGTCACAAATTCTTTATATACTACTCTAGAACATAAAACTAATGGAATATGAGTTTGTTGAAGATCCATCTTTGGTGCTTCAATCAACTTAAAATAATGGACAGGTTTCAAGATTAAAATGTGTATTTACAAATATTTTTATAAAATAAGCAACAAAGCATAAAAAATAAGCATAAAAAATCATAAAACCTGCATAAAAATTCATAAAACCATAAATAAAAATCATAATCATAAATTGCGGATATCAAAAATAGGTACGTCCCATTGGTGCGGGTGATGGGAGTTGAATTATTATTTAGTAAAAATGTAAATAAAATATAGTTGTGCCGTCTAGCGCAGACGTTATAAATAAAAACATTGCATAAAGCTGAAAAAACACAAAATAACATATTAAATGGAAAAAATAGAATTAGAGTGCATAAACAGAACAGAACGAGTTCAGATTTCATATTTTGGCTTTTAAAGGCACGGAGATTCGCCGAGAAAAAGATAGTGCCAAAAGTCACTGAAATCGGTTTATAAAGAAAATAAGTATTAAAAAATACATTTAAGTGGCGCTGCAGGCTGATTTTGTACAACAAACAGGGATAAAAACGTAGAAAAAAGCAACATTTTCTATGATTGACAAAAATTTAACGCAGTGTAATATTTGCAGGTACTGTACCTACGAATAAAGCGTTATTTGAAGGTAATGTGCCTACGAATAAGACGTTATTTGCAGGTACTGTACCTACGGATAAAACATTATTTGCAGGTATTTGAGATTATAAAATTTAATGTTACTTTGCGAGATTCTTTTAGTGCTCCTCTGAAGGCGTGTGATATGCTTTTAGTTTCCATTTAATTTTGTTTTGAATGATGGTGTTCTATATAATTGACATAAATTTCTGGACACAATGCATTTACTGAAGCTTTGAGGGATAGAATTATACTTAGAAAGTTATAAATAAAAATCCAATTTCCAATCCTAGGGCATTCATAAGCCTAAAAGATATCTTATTCTCATTGCAGTTGTCGGTGATCCAAAGTCAATAGTTTGATTATAATCCCACTGAAAAATTGCCGAATTAATTAGCATTTAAATTTTTAACAACTCAGTTAGCTAAAAGGAAGACACGAAATAACCCCGTCCCGTTTCATACTATCGCTTAGCAACGGATTCGAATACCCTCCGCGCTTTTGCGCATGCGCCAGGCGGAGTTATTTTCATCAAAATAGGGGAAAGTGAAGAATGGAAGGGTGATGTTTACACTTTACTGAGCGTGATCTAACAAAGAACTCCGGAAATGCGCTCATATGGCTCATTGCCTGACACCCCTTTCCGGTGTCACCGCAGGGTCGCAGGCTCGAACGCCGATTCCACTGAAGATCCGCCGTGTATGGGGCCTGTTGCACGCTAAATCATACGTAGTGGCCAAACGTCCTCCCGTTGGTGTGGCGTGGAAGTTTGGACAGGGGGTGCCAGCTCAGGTGTCGTCCTCGTCATCTGACCGCAATTCAAAATTACGAGGTCCATCCCTAAATAGCCCTTGTGTTGCTTCAAAACGGGACGTTAATCTAACCTAACCTAACTAACCTTTCCGGTGTCAAATCGTTCAAAAGTGGTAATCTCGGAATCCGTTGCTGAACAGTCCGTCCGACCGGTTCGGTCGGTGACGCACTGGCTTGCTGAGTTGAAGGTCGTATGTTCTGTGCGCGGGAATCTTTTTTCCTCCTCGCTGCTACGTTAACGGAATTAAATTTTGTCTAATTAATTTTAAAAGTTTTATCTATAGAATTCAGTGTTTTATTCCTATTTCAAATCTAGTTCATTCTCAAATATGTTTAAAATAACTCCTACGCTAATTTCCATCCCATTCCTTACAGACATTCAAAAATAAAAAGAAGAATAAATATTTATTTCGAAGGCCTTTTATTTACTCCTATAGGGGAGAAGTTAAACTGTACCTAAAAATGATGTTTTATCCAAAGATACATAACCTGCAAATAACAATATCCAAAAATAAACAGTATCTCCATACCAAAGCTTTAACAATGGTTTTAAAACAAACCAAAAATTAAATATTTATAGGAACAATGGAAGCGGCTTGAATCTAAACACAGCAATGAAAAATATTGTTCAAAATTATACTTGAAAACTTTTTTAAAAAACTATTAAACTTATGAGAAAAATCATGACAACTTAATTATTTCTTCTCAAACTGCAAATAACCTTTTTTTTTAGTAGGTATTACTCTTGTTGTGACTAATCTCACTTGATCTACTTTAAATAGTCATGTCCATAAGGCAAGGATTAAAAAAAAAGTTGCCGATAGCGCTATCCAAAATTTATTAGACATTTTAACACAGAAATATTTCTTTAGTACTTTCGTATTATATGCTTTTGCTCATCTTGACTTGTTTCGTGTAAACAAAGATTTTGCAATCGATTTTCAGTCATTTCCTGACGAACTATAGCTCTGAAATTTTGTTCAGTTATTTGTTTTTGGTTTCAATACAATATTTTAATAATTTTAGAACTTTTATCTATATGTTATTTAATTAAATATTGTTTAATACAGGTGGCGCCATTTAGTAGTCAAATTGATAAATACGAATTTTTAGATCGCATAATATTTATAATCATAAATTATTAAGTATATTAATGTCTAAAAAGTAGGAAATTTTAAAAAGTTTTTAAACAAGTGTGCTAAAAAGTTGGAAATAATATTTTTTTTATCGAATATCAAGCAATATTATGAACAAATTTAAGACGCAATGAATATCATAAGAAAGAAATTCCAGAACAGTCATTAAAAGTTATATTATAAATGTGATTAAGATTCCAATTTACTTAGAGTATTTTTATTAGAATCTCACGCTTTTACGGTTTTGTTTTGACATCCATATTTTTGATAAAAATATTAATTAAGGTAGAAAATTAAGACTATCATGAGAATTAAAATATTTATTTTTATAATAAAAATGATACTAATGCGAAAAAGACTATTTAATATTCTAGTAGAATATTAAATATATATATTATGTAAGAATTAGAATATTTATTCTTAGAAATCAAGAATATTAATAGAATGTAAGAATAATAATTTTCTTAAAGATGAAATTTTATACGAATCTTTAGAATACGGTAGTAAACTTCGAGATAGCTGTCCGAATTGGTATGCTGATTTGCGCATGGCAGCGTTGCAGCACCAGGGCTCAAGGGACTTTCTCGCGTCAGGTAGCCCTAAAAATGAAAGCGACACTCCCCCCCTGTGATAATTATTATTTTGTGAATATATTAAAGACTGGTAACTCGAAAATAATAAATATTAAAAAAACTTTTAAAGAGAATGCTTTTATTAGTGCATAAAATAATAATTTTTTTTCCTATCTGAATTCTGTGGTCAAAACAAAAATCGCAGTAGCATCAGGCGCAGATGGATATGCTATAGGTAAATTGGAATTGAAATCACATTTATAATGTATTTTAATTTTTTATACTGAATATTTAGGAATTTTTTTGTTTCTCGTATTCTATCTGTCTTTATACTCTTCTTTTACGATTTTTGTTTCGTTCCCCAGTTTTTCGAAAAAAATCCTTTTTTTACCTTGATAAAAGCGTTTGCAAATTATATATATATATTTATTATTAGCAGTTACACTTTCGCAATTCATTCATTCCAACAATCTTGGTGTGGTTTTAGAGTATTCGGTGCTTGTGTGTCTTTTTAACCCTTGCCTTTTGGAAATGGTCTTTTATTTTTTTAAAAAATACGACTTTTAGAATCATAGTGTGTTTTAATGTTTTTGTGGTGATTATGTGTTTTCGTTTTTAATTATATATGCGTTTGCAAAATTTTTATGATTTTGTGTATTCTCTGTGTTCAACTTTTTATTTTCTAGCGCATTTTTTTTATTTACTCGTTGTGTCTTTGTTGTTTATAGCACAATGGATATTTCTGTAAATGGAGTTCTTTCTGTAGTGTGCTTTTCTTTAAATAAAAAAATAAATAAATTCACTTGTCGACTTCACAATTCACAACTTAATTTCTTTCTTTTCAAAAATATTTTACAAAGTGTGTTCATTATGTTTCAGCTGCACATATTATATCGTGGTCATTCTAAAGACGACGTTTACGACAGCAAAATACAGCATGTCGCTATCGATATATCTGAAGCGCAGTGTTATAGGGTCCTTTAAATCGGATACATTATCCGCATTTAGAGAGTATATAAGCCGTTTTAAATGATTCCGCAACTAAAAATCACAAACAATGAAGAAAAGAGGGCAAATATATTTATTTAAAACTATCCATTAAATATCAGGAAATCAAGTAAACTTTCCTTTTTTTAGATTTTATGCCTATTTTACTGCTCGAAATCTGCCTGCAGCGCTACTTTTGCCCCTTGTGTCGAAAATATAAACTCATTTTCTTTATAAATTGGTTTCCCATGGTCTATCTAAATAGTATGTATACTACGAAATGGTGATGCGATTGCCCCAGTACATTCCTTATAATTGAGCTCTAAACCCCATATTTAAATTATGAACATCCTGTAAATGGACTCGGGCAAGCATACTATACCCGGTTCTTATTATATTTTTAAAAACAGTCTTATAGATACTCATAAAACGGCAGGTTATATAGACGACATAATCAGGAACATAAGGGATGGTTTTAGTGTTACAGTAGATCTTAAGATAATTGAGTTTCTCCATAATCTGTTGTATGAAAACTATGACGAAGCCTATTTTGCTGCTCGAACTCTGCCTGCAGCGCTACTTTTGGTCCTTGCGGCGAAAATATAAACTCTTTTCTTTAAAAATTGGTTTTCTATGGTCTATCTAAATAGTATGTATACTACGAAATGGTAATGCGATTGCCCCAATACATTCTTTGGAATTGAGCTCTAAACCCCATACTTAAATTATGACCATCCTGTAAATGGACTCGGACAAACATACTAATACCCGGTTTACAAAAAAGTCTCAAAACAGTCTTATAGATTCTCATAAAAAGTCAGATTATATAGACGACATAATTAGGAACATAAGCAATGGTTTTAGTGTTGCAGTAGATCTTAAGATAATTATGTTTAAGATTTTTTTTATTCTCCATAATCTGTTGTATGAAAAATTATGACGAAACTAATATCGATTTCATTCCTGGTGAGTTTTGTTTGCGGATTATATTACTCATGGGAGTCAAGACATGTTGAAATCATTTGTATGGCAAATCTACAGTTTTTAAGGAAAACTGAAGTGATACAGAAAAAAGGAATTCGAATCTGTATTCCACAAATCTTGATAATACAAAATCAGTAATTAAAGCTAAAAAAAGTTTTCAAAAATTTATTTGTAGAACTGTGTTGTTAGTTCATTCACCCTAATTTATAAATATAATATCAGACAAATGAATTAACAGTGAAACTAATTACGGATGTGTCCTTAGATTTTGACTTCGGAAAAATTTCCTGAAAATTAAACTCAACGGTATTATTCAACATATCCGAAATATAGTACAAATAAGTTTATATCCATAAATAATGAACTTTCTTTTATATTGAACTAACTGGTATACCCGGCGTTGCTCGGGATAAAAATTTCAAGTCTAAGTACTTATAACACTTTAAACTTCATTAAACAGTTTTTCGTAGCAACGTCTTTCTTTGATTTTCGTCGTCCACTCCCGTGTTGTCTGACATCCTCGGCCAGCAGCAAAACTCCTTTTATCTTTTTTTCTCCTTAGTTTGAGCCACTTGGCCACGAATCTAGCCGTCCTTGGTACGCATTCTTCTTTCCCCATCATTGATTGCTACGGCGACAACAGAATCTCTTTTCTTATCTTGGTTTTTATTGCCATTCTTCGGAGTACAATTCTCTTCTTTTCAGTGTTTGTGATTGATCAGAAAAACACCTACAAAGTGATATTGTTCCGTCACCAACTTCACGACTCTTTCTTTTACAGTTAAGCTGGCTTCCTGCCATTAGTTCCGAACTAAGCTAAATCTAATACCAAATTTGATGAGTTATCACTTGAGAAAATTCAAGTTTGGCGGCAATACTATGCTCTTAAACTTAACTGAAATTTGAATAAAACCTTGTCTTTCATGAAATACACAAAAATTTAAAAGCGTTTTCATGCCTCATAATTTTAAAATGGCAGGAAAGCATGAGATTAAATGCTTGAAGAATAAAAACTGTGGAGTAATGTCGCTCCAAATTTGGTGTTGAAAAACCTTAAAAACTGCGTGAACAAACACTTTATTTAAAGTTAACACCAAATCAAGCGTTCTTATACACTTTAAGTGGTGTTGTTTGCATCCAACACCAATACTGGTGAATCCTTACACCCTGCTCACACGCGCCTGACACCATTCGTGAATTATTTTCACCTGTGGTAACACCAATTTTGGCGTACGTTTGGAAAGTCTCCGATGGCAACGATAGGTTGTTAGTAAACAACTGTGCTGTTCCGTTGGTTGCTGCCGTTACACAGAAACGTTATAGAAGGTTGTTAGTTGTGTAATAAAGATAATTAAATTTTCATAAGATAAATATAACTTTATTTATATGTATGCATTTGTATTTAAGAATTTTATTACATTTAACTCGTATATGCTTCTGAAATTTTCTTTACTAAGCCTAGTTCGAATTCGCCCTGATTAATATTCTCTGTGCATTTAAATTACGAACCAATTTTATTTTAACGTGTATACATGTGGCTGATCATTATTTCTGTGAAAAAAAGCATGTTTAAAATTTTGGTGTGAAATGCAAGGATTTTAGAATTTTTTTAAAAAATTTTGAATAAAGGCTATTTTGTTAATTTTATAATAGTAAAAGTAAATAATTATTATGGGTTATAATTTTGAATAGTGAATCTGAACATATTTAAAGCCATTTGTCACTTGAAAGTGTAGTTTTTAAGCAAAAAGTTTCTGAAATGGGTTAACTCATCTTTCGAAAACTCAAATTTTCTGAAGTTTTAACATATAAAAAGCTACCCAGTTTGAAAAGTTATATCTTTATTGGCTAAATACTTATTGCAGTGAATGTGTATACATTTGGGAANGCTTTTCTGATAATTATTTGTGTAAAAAAATGCATGTTTAAAATTTTCGTGTCAAATGCAAGAATTTTAGAATTTTTTTTTAAATTTTGAATAAAGGCTATTTTGTCAATTTTATAAAGGTAAAAGTAAATAAGTATTATGTGTTATAATTTTGAATAGTGAATCTGAACATATTTAAAGCCATTTGTCACTTGAAAGTGTACTTTTTAAGCAAAAAGTTGGTGAAATGTGTTAACTCATCTTTCGAAAACTCAAATTTCTGAGATTTTAACATATAAATAGCTACCCAGTGAGAAAAGTTATATCTTTTTTTGCTAAATAATTATTGCAGAGAGTGCGCATGCATGTGGCGAAGCTTTTCTGAGCAACAATTCATTGATAAGTGTGGATATTTGGAAGTTTGTTGGAATGAAGTTAGGGCTCATGAAACTGTTGAAATTCAATTATGTGTACCAAGAAGTTTTAAGTGCCTGATTTCTGATTGATGAAAATAATTTTTATTAGAAAACATCTTATCATACATTTTAGCATTCAAATTTCTTTATAACATTTGCATATATATGGTATAAAGGTAAATTTTTAATTTTATAATTTGATTATTTAGTTTTTATTAATTTAAAGTTTAGTTTCAGGTTTTTAAAAGGAATTTGGTTAGAACTTCTTGCTATTGAAATAATTTAAATTTACTTCTAGTAATTAATGTATTTATAATTTCCTATCACTAGCAGGAACTCATAACTGTCAAGTAATGATCCCAAAAGAATCTCAGCGTGATTCTTGAGTGTTGGCGAGCAGAGTGAGTAGGGGTTCTCACTAATATTTATTTTTATTTTGTTTCAAGCGGAAAAAGCAAATTAATATCAATTCTAATTACAAGAGTCGCAATAATTATGAAGAATTAAATCAGAAAAATTGAATTTATTAAATTTACATTACAAAAAAGAGAAACCTAAGTAATGCACTAATGTGAAAACAGAAGAAAAATTTATTTGGCACTTCTTAGCATACATTATTTCAGGACATTTTTGTTGCAACCCTTTTTTCTTATTACTCTTTTTTCTCATCTTCTTTTAAAACTTTTTATTCAAGTTCAAATTTCTATCTTTTTACTCATTAAAGATACAGTTAAAAATTGCATATATTTGAAAGCATTGGAAAATTTTAGCCTATTTTGATACCTCATTTATTAATATTCGATATTTTGTTTTTTATGGATTTAAATACTTTACATATTTTTCTCCCACCTGAAACACGCAGACGATAATAAGACAGATGATTTTATTTTATTCTTATTTGTTTGCTGTTTTAATATAATTGGCACAGTCTTCTAGTTACAACGGAATAGTGTGTTCTTGTGTCAGAATATTTATTTTCACAGTTTTATTTGAATTATTTTAAATAATTTTTTAATGATTTCAGTTTAGAACTTCTCGGAGTTATATATATATATATATATATATATATATATATATATAACTGAATCTTAAGGATTTATTTTTTTTCAGATTTTGTAATAAAATTTGTTTAATATACACACACCCACATGTATTTATATATCTTAAGCATATTAATGTTTTTGTGTTATTTTGACAACATTCATGTATAACTATATTTTATATAATATTCATATATGTCTTATAGGTAAGGTATTTATTTTCTAGTATACTTGAATAACCAGCCGATTTTTCTTACTTTTGATGGTGTTTCGTGTCAGGATATAAAATATTTTATGTATTACATAGGCCCTGTGTTTTAGTGTTACTGAACTCCAAAAATGGTGGCAACTACTTTACACCAAAAGTAGTGTGAAGGAACATTCCTGGTGTTTGGTTACACCAAGAATTATCCGTGGTGTTTGATTACACCAAAAATTTTCTTTGGTGTTTCACTACACCAAAAATAATGGTTGGTGTTTTACTGCACCACTTTTGGTGTAAAGTAGTTGCCACCATTTTTGGTGTTGTGTTACACTAAAATTTTTTACAGTGCACAAAAAACAATTGAAATCAGATATCTGTTGCCACTTTTATTATAAATACAAAAAATATTACTTTGAAACAGGTGCGATAAAATATTTCAGCTATGCAATGAATACTAAAGTGAAAATTTAGCTTTGGAGTTAATTTCTCAAGAAAACAATTTATACTATCACAAGCGTAACAATTTCAAACGCGCGTGAATAAAAGATTTGCTGAAATAATGAGATTGGTTTGAATTTTATTTACAGCAATAAAAACATTGTTACAATCATGTTTGAAAACATTTTGAAAAATTAATTAAAATTGAACAAAATGTCACAGGGAAATAAGATCGGTGTCATTTTTTGAACTTTACGATGATGTTAAAATAGATTTTGCGCGATAATATGGTCCGAAGTTATTACGGAAAAACGTATAAATTTAAAGTGATTTTTAACTAATTAAAATTATAATTAAAATTTGGAAAAATCCTTTCTTAGTGAGCTCCTACTACCCAAAAAGCAACCACCTGCCAGATTTCAAGTCTCTAGTTCCAACGGTTTGGGAGATTCGGTGATGAATCAGTGAGTCCCTTTCTCTTTTATATATATAGATAAAAAGATTTTTATAATGAACTTTTTAACTAAATATTTTCCTGGAATCAGTCGCCAAAGCAGAAAATATTACACCAAAAATGTACTCAAAGTGTTTTTAAAAAACCGCAATGAAATGCGCTACAATTTGTATGAAAGCTTAGCAATTTCTAATGTAAGCGCACTCTGTACAAAAATGTTCTTAGTACTCGTTTAGCTTTTAAAATAAAATAATAATAATTCATTTTGATGGAACATACTTCAAACTGAAGTTTTTACTTAGTTAAAGAGAAAAAAACTAATATTTTGAGTATTAGTAATTGAAATATAATGTTTTGTAATATGAAATTCTCGAATTAATTCGGTATTTCACTTGTCATTTTTAAAAATTAGTTCAAATTAATTTTAAAATGACATATAATTTTGGAAAGAGTACTTCATAAGCTCTATAGGTTAAAAATATAATTTTTTTTATAAAAAACATAAAATTTCAAAAATGTACAATATTTTTATGCACTTTTATTTAACTTCCCTTATTTCATGTTTGTAAAGAATTTGCAATCGAGTTTTCACTCACCTTGCTGTGCTAAAGTTTTCAAATTGTGCACACTTGTGAGTTCTGGATGAAAATACACTGTTTTAATATATTCAGAACTTTCACCTAATCCCTTAATTTAATTAAATATTTATTCCATACTATTGGCACCATCCAACAGCGAATTTGAGAAAAATTGATTTAAAGATTCCATAATATTTATAATAATGAATTTTAAATGCTAGATGAAGATTCACTGTTTTATTATATTCAGAACTTTCTCTTAATCCCTTTATTTAATTAAATATTGATTCCATACTATTGGCACCACCAAACGGCGAATTTGAGAAAAAATGATTTAAAGATTCAATAAAATTTATAATAGTGAATTTTAAATGCAGCATGAAAAGTAGAAAATATTTTTTTAAAAATCTATGTTTAGTACACTTAATAAATGTTTGCTCTTAAGAACTGTAAATCGTCGCTTAACAAGCAACACCACCTTTCTCAGATTTTGACCATTTTGAGTTAGATAAACATTTTGATGGCAGATCGAGTGGCCGACTCTATTTGGCCGTCAGACCAACAGGTAGCGAAAATATTGCAAAAATGATAACACCGCCTATCTAGTTTTTTACCACAACAGTGCATATCTCAGTGTGTTTCAAAGGCCTTCACGCTATCATTCTTTTTACTAGGTAAATACTTTAAGTGATTTTTTTTGTTGATACTAATAGTTTTTCTGAATAATGAATAGGTTTTAGTTGAGATCATTCAATTTCACCGATAAAGCATGAAAAATAATCAGGTAATTATAAGCTGAAGGCGACAGGTACTACGTGCATGAGACTGTCTGCCATGACTTAATGGCAGTTCAGTGCCTGCCTCTCATCAAAGCGAGTGCTTCACATTATAAACTTAAGTTGACGACACACAACTTTAGGGTGTATAACATGTCCAATCATAACTCAAAATTATATTGGTTTGATGAATAAGAGGGTGGAATGACAGCGTTTACATGCTTCATGTTTGACCGACTACATTACTGAATTGCTGGATAAGCCATTTAAAACAGTTATCCTCTATTCAGATGGGAACGGATATCAAAATTGTAATTCGATTTTGTCTAACGCATTACTTCATTTGAGCTTTAAGAAAAAAATAACGATCATTCAAAAGTACCTTGAAAAAAGACGCATTCAATGGCATGTGACAGCACACACTCCAGTATAGAGAAAGCATACTGAAACTCCGGTATCTACCTCCTCAGGCAATTTCTTATTCACACCAAGGCAGCACATAGGGTACCCATGCCTTATCGTGCAAAATACCTGAACCACACATTTTTCAGCGACTATTCTTATTCAATGGCTTATGAATTGATTATACCTAGGAAAAAACGGGAGGCCCTACTGTTAATGAGCTGAAATGAATTCAATATGAACCAAGTGGACGAATTTATTTCAAACTAGATTTAGAAGACCAACTAACTGAACTCCCAAGAAGACCACTGACCATTTCGGAGGTCTTCGCTTTGCCACGTCTCTACACTTCGCGATCAGCAGTACCCCGAAATAAGTGGACTGATTTACAGTCTATGAAGAAATTTATACCATCAGACACGCATGCATTCTACGACAGCATTCCCTGTGAAGAAGAAAGTAAAAGGCAGGTGGCGAGGAAACGCAAAAATGCTGAGCGTGTAATTAATGGAAAAAACAAGAAGGTGAAGACTGCCAAGACAGATGGGAAGAAAAAGGATGTACAAAGGGATAAGAGTGACAAAAGAAGACCATAATTCTGGCAAGCCTATTTTCAGAAAAAATGCGTTAATCTCCATCGGAGAAGCTAGTTGTGAGCTTGAAACTTCTTCAACTGAATATCAAGACTGAATACGAAGATTTTGTCAGAAAGTTAATTGACCATCTCTTTAATTTTCATGTATCACTACTAATTATTTTTTGAAGCACTACAGTCAACTTTTTTTGTTTTCAAAAAGTATCTTTTCTTTTCAATAAAAGATTTAATTGAAGGAAAATTGAGTCGATTTTCTCATTTGATTCCACCTTATTTACAGCACCTATCTCAAGAAATTTGAAATTTTCCAATTTTTAAAAAACTTTTGCCGTTGTAACAGATGTATAGTCTCTTGTTCATACCAGATGTTAAAAAAATCCTCCATATTCGCTATTGGTTACAAATAATTCAGTTTTTTCTTCCTCCTGTAAAACCTGGAAAACTGAGATAAGTGGTGTTGCTTGTTAAGCGACTAAATAATAATTATGGTTTCAAAAGTTCTTCAAGATTGCCCAAAATATCTTAGATAAAGATAATGATTTTTAAAGCTTAAAATGTTTATTTGAAAATAGTTTTGTTGTATTTTAGTAAACATTAAAATTTATAATCTGTATTGATGGTTGAAAAAAATTATTTTCACTCGATCCAATTACAAAATAAGACGTATTGTATACTTTTATAATTAATTATTTATGGTACGTTTTTTTACTATTTCAACACACAGAGGTTCTCAGTAAAGATCTCCTAATTAGTACGCCTTAATTATATTTTTTCTGCCTCAGGTCATATCATTTAAAAAAATTGCATAAATATCACATAAATACAATTTATCTGTTTGTTTTTATTAGCTTTCATAATAAAAAAATCAAAATAATGAAAATGTAGGCTAACAGTAAATTATAATTCAAGCATCTTTATTTTTATATCTGTCCATAAAAGGATTTACTTCTATGTTTCTCTCCCCCATGTTTTGACTACATTGTTTCGTTTAACTGTCACTTATTGTGCAGAAATGCATTAAGTACGGCAAATTTTAGCTGCAAAGCATTGGTGAAATGGGTGTGCATTTTGATTATTTTTGTACTTGCGAAAAAATACCAAAAATTGTTGTGTTATTAGCGCATTATTTTGAATTTTGAAAGAAAAATGTAATATTCATTTTTAACAACCCCAAAAATACAATCTGAAGCATTTTAAGCGCATAACTTTGATAACTTTTTTATGATGTGGATTTTTTTAAATTTAAAATTGTAGCAAAGCTTACTTTTTTCAAAAGCGCACAATTTTAATATATAAACCTTGATTCTAAAGTAAATGAGAAGGCAATTCTAAGAACCCGGGGGTCTAGACCAAAAGGAACATCACCCTGCCCTGTTTAAGCTTCCGGGTTCAATGATGAAAGACCGGCCACCACGACAGGATAGTCAGGCACTGAGGTTCCTGCATTATAGTCCCCATTACGAGCGGCTTATGCAACAACCTCCCGTTTTACCTGGGTACGACCTGCCTTCGGAGATGGGCCCAAAGAGCCACACCACCATTATTGTACCATTGGGTTGGCGAGAGCTTGCTTATTTATACGGCAACCTCTCATCCGTGAACTCGCGGTGCCTCACCCCCCCCCCCTCCGATTGAGACCCGGGGGTCTAACCTAATCTCTAAGTTTTTGTAAAATGAAATCTAAAATGAGTTCCCTTAGGTGAGGGGCCGAATTGGGAGCAATTGATCCATTCGGCAAAGGGCCAGCCCTGGAGAAGACTGCCGTCTTAGGGCTCATTTTCATCATCTGACCTTGATAAAATATTCTGTGGTCTGCGGCCTTTGAGAATGTCTTGAAATTGAAGACTAAAAGTGGTAAACAGTGTCAATTCCAAAAAAAAAATTCACGCATAATTTTTCACATTAAAGCATGATCTTAGCAATGCTTTATAATGTGGTAAACGTGAAACGTGCCTGGTAGTCCTCTAAGCAGTTGAAAAGACGGTGTAAAGGGTTAGAGTGAATATTCCTGGGGCAAGTGTGAGTGATTTTCCAACATTTTCGCTTTTGGCGCTTGCAAATTACTACTTTTAGTCCTCGATTCTAAAGCTCATTTCCGATTTACTTTTAATGCTCTTGTAACTTCATAATAACTTGACAAATAAATCAAAAGAAAAACATTTTAACAATAAAATTTCTGTTTTAATAGCTATCAAAGACATTAAAAAAATATTTTTGTCTAATTTCAGACCTGTTTTCTTCATTTCAAGAACATATTAGTAGAAGAGATGTCGTATCATTTGCTCTGGTGTAGTTTTTTTTAAATGAATTATCATGCAAATTTTAAAATTTTCATAAGAATGTGAAGTTTGAAGATGTTGAATTAGATTTTCAGTGACAAGTCCATTATAACGTTTTGAAACTAACGACGCATCGCACCTTGACCTACTGAATAAGATGGTTAGGGATGGGGATGGAACTGAATACTCACTTTTATTTATGTTTTTTCCCGCACAGAAAGGGATTTTCTCCTTTATTTAAGAAAAAAGGTTTGGTAAATTTATTTTCTTCGAGGGAGGGAATCGAAATTCAAAATGGTGCTTGATGCATGGTGAACCTTTGCGAATGCAGATTGGTAACTGGAGGCTTCAGAGTTAAAGTGAAACAAGTCCATGAGATTCGTTTCTGAGAAAGCAGATCTCAAATTTGATTAGATGCCATCAAATTAACACTGGACTATTAATTGTTCTTTCTGCATGGTAGATACAAATTGAACTACGGACTTGAATCACTATTGCACAGAAAATATAGTGCTAGCTACTATCACTATAGTGCTACTATCACGGTAGTGCTAGCTCAAAATCGGCAAAACATGGACTTATTCACTTTAAATCTGAACCAGGGGTGTAGTGGAGGCGGAACGCATCTCTGACACTGCTTTTTTGCGATAAATAAATAACAAAAAATTGAGAAAACGTCCTTAAAACAGTGCGATTTTTGTCACCCAGGTTAGAGAGTTCAGGCATTGCTTATTTTGCGACTACACCATTCAACTGAACCCTCCAAATATTACTTTTAATAGTATGACGTTTGTAAATAATGTTTCTGTAAACAGTCCATTTTGCTGTCATAGTAAATAATAAATACTATTGTAAATATGATCAGTATATTCAATGAGAAAAATTTAAAGTATTTAGAAGTTAGTTTTCCATTATAGGATCGTTACATCTCAAAAGTTGCTCCCACCAATTTTACATTTGTCGATGAAATTAGTAAATTACTATGAATTTGACAATTTCACTATTGTCTAGAGAAAAAAATTCAACAGCAGGAATTCAAAGCAGTAGAAAATTAAACACAACTTCTTCCCTCATAAAATTTCTAAAGAACTTGAAATGATTAAAACATGGAGGAAAACATGAACTTGCAAACATGCTTTTTAATAAAATCTTCATTAAACAGTTTCTTTATCCATCAGTCAGAAATAGTCAGTAGAGCTAGTAAAAAATAATCAGTCAGTTTCATTAATTCTTTCTGGAAATGAAGAGAATTGACTTTGAAAATGAGGATACAGTCCCTCGGGTTGAGGTAGAAATTTTTTGCCTGCATCCTTTGGCGACAATGAACAACCCAAGTCTTCTGAATCGAGGTGATGGAGAAAAAATGAAAACATTGCGGGATTCAACTCTCTGGCTTGAAGAAGTCGTTTATTAAGTCCGCTTTTGTTCAGTTGATTTTTTATTTTGTGGACTGGAATACCTCTTTTATAGCGTCTTCAAAGAATAAAAAGGGGAACTTTTTGTGTTTCATTTAATACGTAAATTAGTATTCTAATGGATTGCATGCGGAATACATTAGCGGCAGAAACCGCAGAAGAATTAATTCGAGACACTCGCAATTAAAGAATTAAAAAATGCCGTCATTTATTTTTTTAAAAACACGATTCTTCTGCCTCGGCTCATCTCAGTGACATAGCTTTGAAGCAGGAATCATCCCCACTGGAAGCCTGATTGCTGCAAAATAAATTGCTCTTCCGAATTGACTTTGGAACTTACAGACGGGATTCGTGCATGTTACAGTTCCGCACAACGTGGGGGATACGTTCCGCGAAATAGGATCCAAAATATCGAATTTGTTTCATTCTTCATCGTGTATGCAGAATGTCTGGAGCTAGTATAACTGTTACTCTAATTTATCCAACTAATAAAGCTAGGATATTACTTTTAATGCATAAAAGACCAAGAATGGAATACATTCATCATCAGATTTAGCCAAAATTATCATCATTGTACCCTAGAAGCAAAGAATCGAAGATTGTTCTCTTAAAGCTTCTTACGTTCGGAGATGTTTTCAATGATATTTAAAGCAGTGTTTTTGCATTTTTAAATGACATTTGTGCTAAAACCTAATAAATTATATAAAAAAACCTTAAATATTTTTAAAAATATTTGAGAAAAGTGTACGTAATTTGAACTTTTTGAAACACTGTC
Organism: Araneus ventricosus; assembly: GCA_013235015.1. NCBI lineage: Eukaryota > Metazoa > Arthropoda > Arachnida > Araneae > Araneidae > Araneus > Araneus ventricosus. The sequence goes on from BGPR01002647.1 coordinate 149,707, forward strand.
AGTCAAACACAAATGAGAAGAATTGTATATCCTTTAATATACATAATCATTTAAATATATGATGAAGCAAAAGTTTTGCAATACCTCAAAGTGCAGTGGACTCCCGTACAATTTGGGGATTCGTTCTGCATAATAGCAAATCGTGTTATATACACGAGACATACAATATCGGACGAATTTATGGAACCTCAAACATGTCTCTAAATTGCAAAAGTGTATATTGATAGTAATACGTGAATTAGTTTAAAATTTTATTTTACTGCGGATGCATTGTTAGTAGTGGCGAATCCGGGGGGGGGGGGCCCTGTCGGGCTGCAGCTCGATACTTACTTTCAAAACTTAACCTTTCAACTTACCAAAATTTAAATAAGTTGCAAAATTTTAAGTTGGTTGACCTAATTAAATGAATGCCATTAATATGAATGCGAACCAACTGATTGTCAAAAGTGGCTAATCCTTAAATGAGTACGATTTCGTAAAAAGTTGCTATCTTCTTCTTTTAGCTATAAGCTGTCTTTTAAGAGGACTGTATAGTGGCTGACATAATAGAAATAGGCATCGTACTATTCACATTGTGCGTATTCTATATTAAAGGTAAAATTACTTACAAAAATCTCTTTTTGTCACATTAGTAGAGTATAGTCTTTTTAGTCACAGTCTGTATAGTATAGTATAACCACATGTATAGTGGCTGACATTGTAGAAACTTATATTGCACTATTTACATTATGTGCATTCTATATTAAGGGTAAAAAAAAGTTCCAATCTCTTTTTAGCCATAGCCTGTCTTTTAAGAGGACTGCATCAGACAAAGGCTGTATAGTGGCTGACATTACGGAAACTGGTATCGTATTGTTCACCCTGTGGGTATTCTATGGAAGCGCCATTTCTAATTTATTTGCTGAATTGAATGCACACTAATCATGCACGAACTTCTGAGTATCTTGTATCAAAAATAGGTTCCCATTATCTATGGCAGTTGAAGAGAGTGAATTAACATCTGGATTATACCTTCTGGACAGCAGTGCAATATACCTATATAGAGAGTAAGCACCAAGTCTGCGTTTTTTTCTGGTAGCTATAGAAAAAAATACAGTATTATTGGAAGTAGAGACAATTTGGCGCATGTGATTTTTTTAAAATTTGTCATTTACATGAATATTGACCGATTTAAACCAGGTATCACCTTCGGATAATGATCTGGATATGGCTGCAGATAAACATAAATGTATCTGCCAGTTCAGATAGAAAGCTTCGGCGATCAAATGCAAAGCAGAGGAATTTAATAACTATTCCAACATAAACTTTTAATTCTCATACAAATTTCCCAATCAGCTAGTCGTATTTTATCCCTCATTAACTTAAATTTTGATTCATTATTCAGAGCAGATTTCTCATATTTTAGCATTGTATTTATTCTGTGCAGAAATACGCTCAAAATATCATTGCGTTGCTGTAGCGACAGCACTATTAAAAGTTGAGTTCTTGAAAATCCCTTCATTTACTGTTGATAAGCAACTAAAGTTTGCAGAATTTCAACGCCCGAACATCTTTTGAGATATATACTGGTTTCCAAAAATTAAGGAAATAAACCAGAATTATTGTGAGGTTTCTATTTGGTGCAATTTTTACGAAGTTTGGCAAAAACATAATAAAACAGTACTTCAAAATTAAGCAGAAAAACCAATTATTGGCTCTTTATTTATACAGGCTTATTTTCTTTCTTGAAAATAACAATATGAAAACATAAAATAGCATAGTATCTGAGTTCAATGTCTGGTCAGCTTCAATATGGAGTGTGATCACCTCTAACAGCTATGCAGGCAAGGCATGCTCAGAATAATGGCGATTATTAACATTGTTGGCATCAAAGACATTGCTGTGTCAAGGCAGCTCGAAGACACTGAAGGGTTGCAGGTGCTCGTTAAGAGCACGTCTCCCTAGAGCATCCCAAGCCTGCTCAATCGGGTTCATGTTCGGAGAATGAGTTGGCCAACTCATACGCACAATAGTCAGCTCACGAAGGTAAGAAGGTAATTCTCCACCAACCGAATTCTGTGTGATCCACCATTATCGTCTCAGAGGATGACGGAGTCACCCACTACACTTGCGTAAGGACGAACATATGGACTAAGAAAGTCGTTTCTATTTATCTAAGCATAAACGGTGGCTCTTGCTATGACATACAGACCATTGCAGCATTCTAAAGAGATATCTGTCCACATACGTATACCGGGTCCACCAAACCTGTTTCGGGTCGGACCAACAAACTTCTGAAGTTTTCTGTGCACAGTTGATGTGAATACCAGAGTTCCAGCGGCTGCTACAAGAGAAGATCTGAGGTCTGTTGGTACAGTGGTTCTGTGCTTCCTTGTGGTTAGCTGCAAATAGAGGTCATCTGCGGTAATTCTTCAGATAAATGATGTCGAGTACTCATATCTTAAAAATACTTACGTTGAAATTTCACGATGCAGTTTCTATTTACAGAAACAACAGACACTTTTAAAGCCTAATTTCGCCGGAGGATCCAGTGATCTTAAACGACAGCAACTCAGCTAGTTTATTTTGACAGCATTATCTAATTAATACTGATTCAGAATTATTTTTTACACATGCAGCTTAATTTGTATGAAAATTTAAGCATTTTTGGCGATGTAATCGCGCTTTTTCTGATTTTTCCTTAATTTTTGAAAATCAGTGTAATTTGTTGAACTGCTTAGCAATACTTTACAATTTCTGAATTTTCCAATTTAATACGTCTTGCCAGAAATTTGCATTTGATTTTGTTTGTTTGTACTTTCACCAGAGTCATGTAATTCTATTTGAAGTATATGTAGTCGCGAATACTTATTACTGCTTATGAAACCAAATGTCAATCTATTATGCATGAAACAGCACTCATTTCAGAATTCTATATTCCATCTCTAAAAATTAATGGAAAACATAAAGCGAAGTGGATTGCAAAAATTATAGCACCGCACAAATGAAACTTTTAATGCAGTTCGACTTGCCAGTCGTTCTGTTCCTACTTGAAAAAGTATATTTTATTTAAATAATTTTTTTTCGTTCTGGTCTTTAATTTATAATTGATTATTATAAATATTAGCTGCTCTTAAAATGATTTTTTTCTCTAATTCGCTACTGGGGGCACCACGCATATGGAATTAAAATTTACTTATATTAATCGATTAATTGATAATAATGATATGAAAATATTAAAATACTATATTGCCTTCGAAAACACACATTTGTGTATGAATTCATGAGAAGAACATTATGAAGTGAGCGAAAATCGATTGAAAAATTGTATCTTTACAAGTATGAAACATGTCAAGTTGAATAAAAATGCGCAAAAGCTAAGCTGCTCTGATGGCGTTTATCTAGAAGCAGTTCAACCGGCTTTGGTAGAATAACAACAGCAAAATATCCTATGTCATAGAACGAATATAACAAATTTTCTATTTAATCAATTTCAAATTTAGTAGTTAATTCATGTTTTTTAACCGATAGAAAATAGCTAATGTTTTAAATATTTATCTATTTGAGGCGAGGTACAATCATTTGATTTTGAACCGATTATTTTGTAACGTTTTTTTTTATACAATTCGTAAGTCTTGTCAAATATTGTATCAATTATCCAACTTTGTAACTTCAACTATTTAAAGTTTTAAAAATTAATATGCAGATCACGTTAATTATATGCTTTGCTTACTTTAGTCTTAAGAATTTAACTAATAAATATAACTCCTTTGTGCAAGTTGCCTCCCTCATTTGCGTACTCAAATGCACTTTTCCTCATTAAAATGTTCACATTCTCTTCAGAAACGGCAAATGATGCTATCAACGTTTTTTTTCTCGCGTTAATAGATATAAAACACGTTTTCACATCAATATACACCGAAGAGCCAGAAAAACTGGTACACCTTCTTAATATCGTGTCGGGCCCCCACGAGCACGCAGAAGTGACGCAAAACGACGTGGCATGGACTCGACTGGTGTGTGAAGGTATCCTGGAGGAAATTCACACCAAGAATCCTGCAGGGCAGTCAACAAATCCATAGGAGTGCGAGGTGGTGGAGATCTCTTCTCAACAGCATGTAGCAAGACATACCGGATATCTTTAATAATGTTCATCTCTGGGGATTTAGGTGGCCAATGGAAGTGTCTAAAGTCAGAAGAGTGTTCCTGGAGCCACTTGGTAGCAACTCTCGACGCGTGGAGTGTCGCATTGTCCTGCTGGAATTGTCCCAATCCGTCGGAATGCACAATGGACATGAATGAGTACAGGTGACCGGACAGGATGCTTAAGTACATGTCACCTGTCAGAGTCGTCTCTAGACGTATCAGGGGTCCCATATTACGCCAACTGCACACGTCCCATCCACCAGATTGAACAGTCCCCTGTTGACAAACAGGGTCTATGGATTAATGATATTGTCTCCATATTCGTACACGTGCATCCGTCCGATACAATTGGAAACGAGACTCGTCAGACCAGGTAACGTATTTCCAGTCATCAACAGTCCAATGGTAGTGTTGTCGAGCCCACGAGAGGAGTAAAACTTTGTGCAGTGCAGTCAACAACGGTACATGAGTGGGCCTTCGGCTCTGAGAGCCCATATTAATGACGGTCCGTTGAACAGTTCGCACGCTGACACTTGTAGATGCCCCATCATTGAAATCCACGGCAATTTGAGGAAGTATTGTACGTCTGTTTCCTGTAAGGATTCGCGTCTGACGTCAATGGTCCAGTTTTTTCAAGGTCTTTTTTCCGGCCGCACCGATATCGGAAATTTGATGTTTTATCGGATACCCGATATTCACGGTACACTCGTGAAATGGTCGTACGCGAAAATCTAAATTTCATCGCTACTTCGGAGATGCTATGTCCCATCTCTCGTGCGCCGACTATAACGCCACGTTGAAAGTCACTTAAATCTTTAAAACCCGCCATTTCAGCAGCAGGAACAGATCTAATACATTTGTCAGACATCTGTTGTCTTATATAGGCGTTGCCGATCGCATCGGGTTACGATGATTGGTTGCATATCTCCGTTATTTGCATATGCAAGCCTGTACCAGTTTTTCTGGCTCTTCAATTTTTGGATTATCGTATTAACAATAAATTTAGTACCGAGGCAATTCTGTTCAACTACTTTTCCCACCATTTTATATAACGGGCATGATTTTGAATGACATTAGATTAGATGTCAGTTAGACACTGTACACTGTTACGTTATTGACGTTTTTAAATCTATCAAATGAATGAAATCTAATTCATTTTGTAATATACAATGTTTAGCTATCGGGTTGCACAGAGTTCGCCTATGGATAATGAAACGAATGCTAAAGGTGTGGTTTAACGATAAAAAAACCAATGAATGTGAAGGTTGACCTTTAAGGCAAACGTTGATTTTGAAGGAAAGATAAAATAAAGAATTCAACTTTCAGAGAAAGAACGCCGGTGTGCCAGCTATTTGACACACTTTTTTCTGACTGTCACGTGCCGGCTCTTGTGGGTTTTAGCTACCGATTGTCATGTCGGCGTGACGGCATCTTTAGTGCAATTAGGTTTAACTAGAGAAAGTGCCCCGGCTCTGAGGCACTTTCTCTAGTTAAACCTAATTGAGGAACGTCGCCCAGACGGAACCGCACGTTTTCCGTGCGGCCGTCCTCAAAGGGTTAAAAAGAACTAATTAATTTTTAGAACAATTATAAAAAATTTTTATCTGGAAGATTTTATACACCTGTAGTGTGATTTTACTTGACACTTATAATTTCTTCACCCATTATGTAAATACCCCTATAGAATTCGGAAAAAGCATGAACGTGATTTTGGAAGAAAAAAAAAATGACTCATGTGGTTTCTACAATCAGCGATTGAATTAAATTTAAATTCCGTAGACTTAATGCTATCCGTTAATGAATTTGAGAAAAAATTGATTGCAAGATTCTGTAATATTAATGATAATGGATTATAAACTAAAGTAAGCTAATTAAAGACTAAAAATTCGGATATAATTGAAAAAATTAAAAAAATTACTTATTTAGTATACTAATAAGTGTTTAAAAAACTGTTTTGATTGCATTTATTTTAACTAAAACGATGTTACTAATGAGGGTAGGGGGATTTTAGATTGATTTCTTTCTCAAGGTCTTTTTTTCTGTTTCTTGACTCGAGTAGCGGCGATTTGGTTGAAAAAGTGAGGGAAAAATAATTTATAGACATCTAATCCTTTCCACTCGGAGGTGACACTCAGTCACCATTCTAGACGGTGCTTCATTTTGACGATTCTTGAATTCAATGGTTAAAAAACAATGTACAAAGAAGTTGCAGAATAATTTTTCAGGAAAAATGAACTGACACAAACATATTTTTTACGTTACAAAGCAATATTATGAGCTCTTGTAAATCAGTGAATAATTATGCATCTCATTACTTTTCCGAGTGCAAAGGACTAAAAGACCCGGGAGTATAGGGGTAGACAAAATTTTAAAATTTAGTTTTAAAAAACCCAGCGGGAGTGGCCCCCCGAAACATTCTCTCATACGCCTAACACGGATGGGGGGAAAAATACACCGGGCGCCAGAAACGTGGCGTATTCCTTAACACAGGTGGGGAAAACGCTCCAGCGTTCGCGCCTTTTTTTTGTGTGTGTGAATGGGGAATACGCAACTTCAATGCCTTTTTTTCAACCGATTGAAACGAAAATTGGAGACATATCTACAGTTAGGGTTTCAAGACTACATACGAAATTTCATTTATTTAAATCATTTCTTTTAGAAGTTATCGTCTTCAGAAGTATGCGATTAGACAGACCGACAGACAGTCAACCCTTCGACGGATTTGGTCCAAAATTTAAAACGGATCTACATTCCTGATGATAAAACTGTGTACCAAATTTTGTCTCTCTAGCTATTTAAGTTTTTGAGTTATCGTGTTCACATGAACACGGACAGATAGACAGACAGACTTCCCGTAGACGGATTTTGTCCAAAATTTGATAGAAACCTACAAATTATGTGTAAAGATCACATACCATTTTCCATCCCTCTAGCTTTAATAGTTTTCGTGTTATCGTATTCACTGACAGACAGACATACATAATTCCAAAATTGAGTTTTTCGGACTCAGGGAGGTCAAAAACGTGGAGATTCATCAAAATCTCGAGTTCTTTGTATACTTCGTATACGAGAAAGTAATTAGCTATTTTTCCCAAACATTGCTGCTTTTTTATAATTACTAGTTTTAGGCATCTAAAATGAAATAAAATTTTAATTTTTGCCTAAAAAAGTAGGGGGCGACCGCCGACACTGATTGACTCTGAACCCCTTCATTCCAACTCCGCTCTCCCGCGGCGAGCTTGTAACGGATCGGCTGAAAAGTAGCCAACAGGTGTTTGGCGAGCATTTGGCGCAGAAGCGCGGCAACCTGTAGAAGTCTCGATAATGAGCTGGGGCTCCTAATGCGCGTAGGTGGTTCAGCCGATTGAATTCCTGTGGCCTTGAGAGGTTTTGTTCCCGGCGGATCCACACCCAACACCTTCTTTATTTCGCCGAGTCCGGGTGTACGAAATCAATTGTGAGTCAGCATTCGCTTGAACAGAGCTGACACTGTTCCCGCTGCGTCCTATTCGAGCGCTCGTTACTGAGGTTTATTCGGGTGATGACAATCGCGTGCCATTGTTTGCAAACGAGCGTCTCGGTTTTCAGCGATAGGAATTCAGTAGTTGTGGTTTCAGGTTGAATATAAACATTTCTGTCTTCGTCAATCTCAATCGTTCTGCATCCTATACGCACGGTGTTGCCTTTTTCGATTTCAAAGTATAGTAGACATTTTTTGAGAGCTATGAAATTTAACCCTCTCACCCAGTAAGGGGCCGTTCAAATATTACGTAGGCATGTTTTTGGTAATTTTTGACCCCCCCCCCTTGTCAGCAAAAATAAGCAAATCGCAAACCCCCCTCTTATAATTACGTAAGCAAACGGCAACCCCCTCCCCCGTTCTTTTTTTTCACAAAACGTATAACAGTAATAATCTAATTTTAAAAATTTTAGGACTTAATTCAAATAAAAAACTGAAACTCGGCTTAAAATGAAATATATATATATATATATATATATTTAATTTCCTTACAATTTTCTTCTTTTATCACAATTTTTTAGTTTATCACAATTTTAAAAATTCGAGTTTAATTTTCTTTTGCCAAATTTATTTTTTTTTTCAAATTTATTTTTTAATTAAATTATTTTCGCAAGTTACAAGAAATTTTCGGAAATAAAGTGGTTTTAATGTCTTACGTAAGCATCACTCAAACCCCCTCCCCCCTTAGGTGCTTACGTAATATTTAAACGGACCCTAATGACGAAACTACGGCCCACAGCAGATTTTAAAGCAATGGTATAGAAATTTTATGGCTATTAGAATTACAGTTGCATCTTTATTCATCGCATCACAATTAAAGAATTATTAAAATATTTTTTGAGTCCTTATTAGATTTCTAATAAACTAGAAGATTTGTGCCCGTCTAAGACGGGCCTTTAGCTTGCCAATAATATCTCAGATTTGATTGCCACAGATTTACTAACGAAAGTTGTTGAAGAAAATCTCATATAGATTGCTAGAGTGCTTAAGAAATAAAAAAAAGCACGAGGAACAGAACTGATGAATAAACTGACACTAACTTAATAATTCTTCTAATTTATTTATAATGTCTTCTTAAATATTTAATTCAAAAATGAAGTACGTAAAAGGAAGAAAATATCGGAAAGACCATTGGAACAGAGAGACCTCAAAATACGGGAATACCAGAGTATATCTTTCAAAGATAAGGGAAATTCCCCTCTCAAAGACATCTGGCACTCTCCGAATTCTAAAAATACCCTCCCTTTCCAACCAAATACTTTTGGGCGAGCAACGAAGAAAGCATACGCTGCAATCACACTGCGTCTGGTCGGAATTTCTTTTGGCACGTAGCCACGCCCACATTCCTGAGCGTTAGCGATTTCGCACGGCTTTTATATTATAGATTATACTACTCCGCTATATTTTTTGGGGGGCGCTCCTAAAATGTTCCCCATCTCTGCTCTAACTGGAATAACGGTCATTATGACCTCTAAGGTTCATAAGTACATTAAAAGAGGAGGGTTCCAGGTTCGAAACCCGATTCCATTGAATATCCGCCGTGTATGTGGGCCACGTGCACGCTAAATCTGAGGTCATGAGTTAAACGTCTTACCGTTGGTATGGTGCGGAAGTTGTGCCAGCTCAGATGTCGTCCTCGTCATCTCACTGCGGTTCAAAATTACGAGGTTCGTCCCAAAGTTGACCTCGTGTTGCTTCAAAACGGGACTTTAATATAACTGAACTTAAAAGCGTTCATATGAACAATTTTAACTAAAATTTCTTTCTGAATGATCCCATTCAGTTGGTTGAAGAGTACAACCCCTTCCAATAAAAGAAAATTGAGTTTTTCTGGAATAGTGTTCATTATAACGGGTATTCCGTGTAACTAGGTATCCAGGATAGAGGGTCAGTTGTTATTCTTAACTATTTCAAAGTTCGATTGATTGAAATATTTTCATATTCAATCTTCATGAGTTTGTTTTGACCAACTTTTACTAATTTTCACATGATAATGTTTAGAAACTAGCATACTGTCTGCAAATTTTGTGATGCATAAATCGTTAAAAACGCTTTACAGGGCAAACAGACCGTTAGATCTGAAACTACTGTATTCGTCAAGTGTTAATTACTTCGTAGGTGGTAGGTACCCACTAAGGATTTTCAATATTTTAATTAAAAATTATTCGAAATTTTGACGGTTTTCCGTAAAGACTTGAGAGCATATTATCGCATAAAAACATTTTTATACTTTAAAATTCAAGAAATTACTTTTCAGTGATATTAACTTTATTTCATTGCAATAATTTCAATAAATTTTTCAAAATATTTTTTATACTTTTCAATACTTTTCTGTGTTTTAGTTATTGTGTGTATACACATGCGCGTTGAGACGATATTAAGTACATTTTTGAGTACACGTTATCGTAGCTATAATTAGGAATAAATTTTAATAAATAAAAATATAAAAAAATAGCAAAGAAAATTTTGAGCCGTGGACAGGTTAGCACCCCCCCCCCTACAAACTTCCGCGCCACTCTAGCTGGAGGACATTTGACCCTGACGGGTTTAACGTGCACCAGGCCTGCTTAGATGGCGTTTCTTCGATGGAATAGAGTATCCAGCCTGGAACCCTCAGACCCCGCAGCTGAGACCTTACCACAGGCCAACGAGGCCCCAAGAATTTCTAAAGAAATGCATCAAAGTTTTTTGTTACTCTTCCTATAATATTTGGTCTCCTCCATAGAGAGATATAAATTTATTTTGAACTAAATTTGTTGAAGTGGAGTAGAAATATTTATTTTTATGTTTATTAATTTTACAATAAAGAACAATGCAGTGAGATAGTAAATAAGTCCGACGAACAATAAATATATACACAAAAATTTTTCACTGATATGGCGATGGCAATTAACACATTAGGCGGCGGTCAGGTAGAAAACACCTTAGACAATTTTAAAAACCAGTTTTTTAGGATAATTATCTACAGGGTGATTCCGAATTAATAGTTCAGATTTGGTGATTAAGGAATAGCAAGATTTTCCATGGGAAGGTATGGTCGCAAATGCACGCATGATGTAGTAGAGGACGCTCTATGCGTCCACAAATCTGCCTCACTGCAGCGTTGACTTAACAGACGTAACATGAATCGATATAGGCTTCGTGAATTAGCTGATATTCATCCAGTATGCAGTGTGGTAACAGAAAGCGCTCGGACAGCTGCGCGATTGAATAAGAACGCTATCCCGACAACCGAATCTCGCATCATCAAACGTTAACACCAGATCTATTTCCCATCGATTTCTCTCTTATTTTTGGAGGGGGTCATGAAAAACCCTATGTACGAGACTTCTGTTGGCAATTACATGAACTTTGCAACACGAATTTTCGTTGCCATCGCCGACATCCTGAGAATTCTGGGCATTCTCCTGAATGTTTGCTAGTCAATGCAGTGGAGCGGTCAGTTCTGTATTCTAGAAAATGGTCACAACTTTCAGCATCTGCTATAATGTGTAATAATTATAAAAGAATAAATATTATTTGACATAACTCTTGTTCCATTTTCTTCACCTTCGGGTCAAATTTTGCCCTTCGACATGAAGAATGCGACCATACTTTCCTACGTGTAATTGTGTTTTTATTAATACCTATCTTCTTACCAAATCTAAACAATAAATTCAGAATTCCTCTGTATATGGTCATGGTGGATCCATCTGGTCTTTACATACTTTTATTTAACTTCTTCCATGTTTGTAAAAAAAGGAATTTTGTAATCGATTTTTCGTTTACTTCCTGATGCGCTAGAGTTCTGAAAGTTTGAAAAGTTGCGTGTTCCCAATGACAATGCAATATTTTTATTTTTAAAGTTTTATTAAAATTAATTGATATTCAAATTTTGGTTCCAATATCCCGAAGGGCATTTGGTGGTGAATTTGGAAAACGATTATCACATAATTCCGCAATAATTGTTATAATGAATTATGAAATATATTAAAGATTAAGAAGCGGAAACTAATAAAAATAATTTTTTTAAAAAACACGTTACTTTAGTGCATAAAATGTAGAAAATTTTATTAAAATTCTGGAGGTCAAAACAAAAATCTGAAAAGCGGGAAATTAAAGTATGATGAATATCGTAAAGGAAATTCCAAAATATGGAATCCCTCATTTTGTTATTATTTGGAACATTTTACCACACATTGCGTGTTTTTTAATTTTTTTCAAGACATCACATTTTCATCAACTAATTCAAAACGTTTAAATATAAACAATTTAAACGTTATAAGAAAATTCTTATCTTGTTAACGTTATAAATTTGTTGTAATACTTGCAATATTTGATGTAAAATTTATTCACCTTGCCTCCAATTTCACCATTTCTATCTGTCTGCGGGCCTCCTTCATGCTGGAATGTTCTCCTCCCTAACAGTAAATCTACTTTGTAATCCTTTCGCGTTCATTGGTTTCACAGTGAAACCATACATTGAGCATTTTTTACTGAGAATGGGCGAAGCATAGCGTAATTTTCCTTTCATAACTTAAGAGCTAGATATATAGGTCAACTTATATAAAAATTCCGGTTCAATACCGGTAGTATTCACAAAGATATCGGCATTCCAAGAGCTGAATTGCTTTTGATCTCTAAAAGAAACAAAATGATGAGGATTCTTGCACAAACTGAAATTAAATATATGTTTTAAATTGCATTTGTTTGATAACGTATTCGGAGGAAAAATAGCCTGTTACAGTTCATTGGTTTCCGCGAAACCAAAAATTCTTGAAAATAAAAAATGCTAAATTTGTTTCCTTTACATATTTATGATCAGCTACATGTCAAATATTCATTTTTGAAATAAATTTAGTAATTTTCAAAAATAAAAATTTAGTGAACTTTAAAGAGTTAAAACCATAAACGATTCAAGCTTTTACAATTTTTTTAACTTCCGAATTTTTTTATTATAATTTTTTTTATTATGCATTAATAAAAGCGTGCTTTTTTTATCTCTCTTGGGAGTGGCAGTCGCTCGTTATATTCACATCACAGGTAATTGATGGTAAGTTATATCCATAAATAACCAATTTCTTTCGTCAGTGGATGCTAATATTCTCTGGATAGAATCTGAATATTCTTCAATTATAAATAGCTTGATTAAGATCAAGCAAAGTTTCGCTTTCGCCACTTTCTTTGACATTTAGAATCGTAAGTCAATAACCCCAAAGGGGCTATGGTTTTCTCCTATTCTCATTCTTTTGATAGTACGTTACAAAATAGTCATAGATTTGTTGTTAAGCTAGATTATTTCACGACTCTGTGCTGCAAGTATGGCATGAACATATTCCTTGCGTTCACTAACTTGTCAAATATTGTTCAATTTTTCCAACCTGAAAAAAAAACTGATCATAATCAAAATAAATAGTAGGATGCAGGCGTCTTTCCATAACGTCTAAATATTAATTTGCTGGCCTTTATTTTGGAATGTCCCTTTTTAAAATATGAACTTACTTCGTACCATTACTCCCTAATCGGCATCTCGGTTTCTTCAACAGTTAGATGTTACTCAACGATTGCATGAATTGGTAACTTAATGCTGTAAATAAAATGTTGTTCCTTATCTGAAGACTAAGCTCCAGAATAGAGGACGAAATACTGAACATTTGTAAGCAGGTATCACGACAAATTTCCCACTCAATGGAACGTATCTCTCCATCAACTGCAGAACCCTCTGGTGGTATAAATTGGAAACTCTGGAATCAATAAATTCTGCTTTTGTGCAAAAGAAAATCCGATTCCATTTCCATCCATTCGGTGCAAACGGCATCTCTGTATCTCCATTCGTTTGCGAGTTATTGATTGTTAAAGTTGATCTAACTTTACGAAACACTTTGTATTTAAACACTTCTAATGTCATTTCAAAAGTGCTATAGTTACAACTGTTTATGTATGAAATAAAAAGTTTGGATTACTGCTCTCAATATTTGTCCATATATCTTCCATGTAGTTAAACAGTGATAGCTTCAACTTACTGGGTGCAGCTACAGGCAAAAGGTACATGTACGAAAATAATAAATATGGTCAATTTTGAACAATGTGTCCCCTTTGATATGCACATTAATCTTCGATTGCACTGAACAGAGCGCCATCGGAAGATTAATCGGCGGAGCCAATGCTCATCATTGTTTTTTCGCTTTCATCGCGGATTAAAATGCGGCTCACACAAGCGAAAATGTGGCAAGCAAAGAAGAAGCCAATAAGGTAGGGGGAGGCAATAAAAAAGTAAAATCAACTTTGAAGCCGGATCGCACGAGTTGGCAAAACGAAGAATAAAAATGGCCGAGCTTTGAAAAAGTCGGAGTCAAGGTGCTCTTTCCTGTAACTTTTTCCCATGCACTGTGTGTCGCACACAAATCACGTAGGATATTAAACATTATTTGGAAGGAAAGCCCATTAAAGGTTTGAGTGGCGGTCAACGATCGGCTTACGGTTCGATCATGAATGTCAGATCGGCTGACCTCCGATTACTGCGCAGGATTTACAAGGGAGGATATCAACACTCTGCCCTCGACGAAATTTGGAGGATTAGCGTTCCAAGGGGTGTTTAGACATGCTTCTAAAAATTTCATTCTGACAAGCTCTTCAGCTTTTATTTTATTCTTAACTTAACCCTTTCGAAGGCCGTGGGAAGTATACCTACCACAAAATTCGCAAATTTTTAAATTTGAATGTCAAAGGTAAACTATCTTAACCCTGGAATGGTAATGTTGAGTAAAATTGACTCTTTTTCCCATTCAAACTGAGAAGTCTGCGAGGTAAAGTTATCATTCTAGGCCTAAGTATCAGTTTTAACACGTTACAGGGGAGCCAAAAGTAGTTCCATAGCGCAATGCATTGCAATGCGCTGTTTATTTTTTTAGAGTGGTTATCTTTTGTTCTTTTCGAACTACAGCTACGACACTTAGCCCCTTCTTAGTCTTCGTCGTATGTCATACGTTCGGCTCTTTTGTGCTCGTACGCAATTTAAATCCGTAATTAAGTCAACGTAACAATTAATTTTAAATACAAAAATCACCTGGTCACACTTAAATGTCTCAAGTATCCTTTACCATCTGAAATAGATTTAAATAATAAATATATAAAATAGATGGTGTATCGAATTAGGAGGTTAAATAAAAACGTATGGCAAGGGGTTATTATGATAACATGAATAAAATATGAAAGAAAACGTTATTTCTGAAATTTTTAAATTAAACTGATTAATTATTTTTTAATTAGAATGAATTGTCTTTTTAATCAGAAAAATGATTTTTATTGGATTTGTACCTTCTATAGCAGTCAGCTCAACATTCAGATGCAACAATCAAAGCTCAAAATTGCTCTGTTTATCTGAAAATAAAAATAAATCAAGCGTCCCCAAAAAGGGACAATGGCAAAAGGGTTAAAAAAGGCGAATTTTGAGTAATGTGTGATTTTCTTCATAAAGTTTCATTCCCAATCTTTTAATGAATTTAAAATCCGTTTACTTCCAGATTTGTCAATATTAACCATCGTCAAATACGAATCCGCCAATTCTGCACTGAATGAAGCGTTTCAAAACTGAACTTAAAAAAGAAAAAGAAAAAAATGGCCATAAATAAGAAGGATGGAACTAGATCTTCGAAGCTATAAAATGTTAGTAATAAATATGAAACTATAGCAGAGAAATAACTCTGAGTTCTACAAAGCATTTCCTTCCAGAGGTGGATTTATTGTAAATAAATAACAGATGTGCAAGGTAGAGATCCTTGACGCCGAAGTCCGGGGTGGCGCGAAAGTGTGAAGGAAAAAAAACTTTAATAAACTTGTGAAATAAAGTGATATGTTTTTAAGATTTGTTGAATATAGAGTTTTAGTTTCAGTAAGACCAATATATAATCTTAAATACATAACACCACAGCATACCCCCGAACCCGGAGGCTCCCTGTCGGTTAGAGGGGTGTGTGAAACTTTATTGAAAAGCGTAAACAAAAAAATTATTTCAAGAGATATAAAAAACACATCAATGGGAACTTAACTATACATAAACAGAGAAGAATATAATGATAAAATGGATGTAAATGAAGATTAATACACTTCTGTAATTATATTATGAATTGTTTTATAATCAGACACTTGTTATTTAATTATAACACATATAGACCGGGACAAACACATAACAATGAAAGGCTAGCTTTCAACAAGATTAATAACTTATTGATTGATAATGATATGCTCCATACTGGAACAATTATATACATTCAAACTTTTAATAATATATATTTTTATTTTTAAATATTATATTTAGGATTGTTTCATAATCAATTACTTGTTGAATTACAATTTTGGTCAAAATTTAGCCTCTATTTACCGAGTGTTGGATTATCGAAAATAATTACGATCCCAATCTGCCAGGATAATCAAAGTTCTACTGTATTATTATAACAACCGGCCCAGCCTACCCAAAAGGGTGTAAGACCTTTCACGTGCCGGAGGGGAAACATAATACAAAAGATTAAGAACATATTAGTACATAAAAATATGTTTTTAATCTTTCTACTGTAGCTGTTTACTCACTTAAAAAATTGTAGATACTCATATATGATATTGAGGAGTTAACTGTAAGGGCATTTTTAAATACTGTCCATACAATTTTAAATTCACATCTTCTCATACCTTCTCGTGTTTTTTAAAAATTACTAACTTTTTCAGAAATCTTCAGATTTTACTTCTCGTTGCAGTATGTTTTAAATTCACGTTGTTTTACTGTATTTAGTTTCATCTCAGTATAAAATCATATTACCTTATTAAATAGCTTTATGCTTTAGAAAAAATACATTTGCATCTCTTAACTTAATTGTTCCTCCACATAAGAAAAAATAGTGCTGCTACGGAAAATCTTCAAACAATAGTTACATTTATATTGAATTATGACTTGTATTTCATGATATTAGGAAATCTATATTTACATTTATTTTTAAGAGTGATTTAATCTGATTTGACTGACAAATTGACATCTTAATTAGATGTCACAATACGAAATATTTAATGAAGATTAGAAATTTTGATTTTCAAAGACTAAATTTGTGTATGCACCACATTCTGTAAATTTCCATATCACACTGGGAAGATACCTGAGCCTCTAGAAAATTTAACAGTCTGCCTGCAAAAGAAATACTTCAACTTCTGTCGGGCACAATTTAGAGCCTCTATAATAAACATGGGACTATTATTTTGGTTGCTGCCAGCGGAAGGTTTAGTTCATAGCCATGCTTTTACATAGAAAAGATACTTCCCAGACGCTACTTGATTTATTCATTTTTTTGCTATAAAGATGGCTTGAAGTTAAGAAAACAAAATCTGTGACGGAGATGGAACTAATTACGGTATACAAAATGAATGTCTATGAAATATGATTAAGAGATAAACCATCTGAATCCTTCGACAGTGTTAGAAGTGAAGCCAAAACTTTTATGGTATTAATCTTGAACAGATTCTTCTAAATGTAACTTAAATTTTCGAATGAAATTCTTTTCTGTGGAAAACGGTTGCTGTACTATATGCTTTGGAATGAAAATTTCCAATTTCTCAGACGTACATAAAAAGAAAAGAAATTCAATTGTATAAACTATTTTATGTATTAATAAATATTACTTTATCTTGGTGATATGCCTTTCTCGTTTTCTTTCTCCAAATCAAAAAGGTTATCTTGTATTGATGATTAATAAGTACATTAGTCGAGGAACATTGCAACCCATAATTGAATATAAAATTAATCTTCCAGAAAAAATGTTCGTATAAGAGATAAATCAAATAAATGAAGTCTATAGCAATATTCAGTAATAAAATAAATGGACTGACGCGCTGATAAAGACAAATGTTCTGCGAAAGAGAATAATTAATCAAAGAATCATTGAATTAGTTTTCTTGGAGAGGGTTCGTTAAATTTATAAATATACAAGAGTTTAAGTAAATTATACTTAAATGCGTGTTTCATTTTACAAGTTAATAAACGGAGTATTTTGTATGTTAGATTCCATTAAGCGAACATGGGTATGTGACATTGAACGATATGTATGT